>LS997567.1:45184194-45419194 GCA_000469685.2 Haemonchus contortus | reverse complement strand
ACACACACACACACACACACACACACACACACACACACACACACACACACACACACACACACACACACACACACACACACACACACACACACACACACACACACACACACACACACACACACACACACACACACACACACACACACACACACACACACACACACACACACACACACACACACACACACACACACACACACACACACACACACACACACACACACACACACACACACAGACACACACACACACACACTTAGCGCGTTATATATAGTAGGATTTTTTGTTCTACGGGTAGGGATTTCGATAGGGACCGACAGATTGCGCCACCTACGTTATTGTTGGGTCTCGACACATGCACTTAGTAGTTACTCTAGAATCTTCCTCGCCGCTAGACCATAGAATGTCCAGAACGCACAGAAAGATTTGGATGCAAACAGCAGATCAGCCATTGTGCACCACCTTAAACGGCCAATTCTATCACTGTTGTGCATCAGCATCCAGTCCTCCGTTCTACAACTCATTCTGTTATTCCCCACTAATCGACGATTACCTCACGAGACAGTCAAGGTCACACTTCCATGACCAACAGTCCCATGCCACAATATATGCTATCCGTGATCTGTCTCCAAGTACTCTTTGATGTTTATGGAATACCGGGTTTGGTTGATGTGACCAATCACTGTCTTCATTCCATTTTCGATGTCGCCTAATACTGTGAAAATTACTAAAATACGATTTACGAATTCCAGCGTTGCTATCGAGCTGGTTGTGCGTCAGAGGAACTCTGCCATCGGCGTCGTAACAACGAATGCTTCATGTCGGATGCGGTGGTACGTAATCAGCGTTAAGTTAAAAAGCATATGACATTATGAAAAACTGCACCCAACAGCTTGACTCTTGCCAAACTGCAGTCGCGGCTGTTTTTGTTGATGTGAACGGTGTAATCCTGTCTTCCGTAAATGGATACCGTTCTGATTTTCATATGAAGAGCTATGTATGCTTCAATAACCACAAGAAGAAATCGCAATTGTTTCCGAGATACCCCTAACATCAAGCTGGGGCTCTCAAGTATGTCATTCGTGGTCAGATCAAAAAACGACCTAGAAATGACGCTATAAAAGTTCAAAGAGTATAGTCACTGTATGCCACACCCAATTATTTCCGTGTATCGAAGACCTTCAAGAGCTTGCATCACTTACAATGTGTTAGTTCACGTGTTGGAAATTCGAACAACTAGTCGTGAACCATGTCTACAGTATAATCAATTTTTGTACTTTTTAACTTCTATAACTAGCTCTACGCAATAGTGTATAACTTACACTCGTCTGATTGTGAGTATTCTTTCCATGCCACGTCTGTCGCCATAATCTAGTGCAACCCTATTTTTTACTCCTTTTTTAAAACCCTTCTCTCTCAAAGTTCCAAATTTTATTTATTTATTTATTTATTTGAACTGCACTCATGGTGCGCAAAGACTACAACGAATGTGTGTTAGTAACGCATAAGGAAGGAGAAGGTTAAACTAAAACGAACAGTAATCAAAAACACGAGCAGTAATTAAAAACATAATGAAGAAGATACAACAAATAAACTACATCTCCCTGACTTGATAGCTAAGACGAGCCGCCAACAACCTAGATGATCGAATTTCATGTCAAATCGGCCCAAACAGTTAACCACAACAGCCACTCATATATACCCGTAGAAGTGAGAGTACCACATTCGAAACAGAACCACTCAACAGACAGCATATACGTGGTATAGTAAAGTGACAAGTCGGCGTAGGCAACGCAACCGACCGTAGCCGTTGCCGGGCGGGCCACGTAGGGGCCTCTTTGATCTGCATACGAACCCAGGGCGTAAGACCGGGGCCCAATTATTCAAGAGAGTACTTGCTGACTTGCACTGAGTTTAGATTATCATACGAAAGTGGGAGACAGGCATATCAGAATAGCTGAGTGATTGAGTGCACAAAGACACGGACCAAAGGAGCCTTTGAGTCAATACTATTATAAAACCCTTGCGGAAACTAAACAGAACGACTCGGAAGCATGTCTGTGGCCACTAGCCAGGGGAGATGTCCAAGCTCCACATCAAACATACACGGGTTAAGTGGTGTTGTTAGTGCATAAGAAAACGTCGGGTGCTTACTAAGGATAAAATTGACAACAACCAGTGAACTTTCCTGCATAAGCTATAAATTGGCCAACTGCATGATTGTAAGGTCGAGGCGAAGGACGATAATGCAAAACGACAGCTAGGCAGAAGCAGCAACGGTAGGTACATCATCGAGTCCTCTGGACTGACTGGTCAACTCAGGTAGGAACTGTAAACTTCAAGTTTTTCCTGTTTATTTAATTGAATGTATCCTAGAATTTAACCATTTCGGGCATTTTCGGGCATTTCAGGCGTAATGCACTCTTTCTTCGCCTCCTTGCGCTACAATGCGCAATTACTTTCATTATTTCCCCTAAATTAGGTATCTGAGATTTATTATGAACTGTGCGTTGAAGTGCCTCAGCAGTCATTACCAATGACCAATTCTTAGTTCAGCTGATGCGAAATGCTCACATGTTTAATTACGTTATTTTCCAAAGTGAAAAAAAAAACCACTGAAAATACTCGCAGTTAATTATGGGGGAAACCCTGATGAGCTCTTTTAGAAAGTTTTCATTAACTTCTGCCACCTAGAAGTGTGTCAGTTCTTGAAATGATTAATCGGGCAATCAGATGTGTATCAGTTTTTTAACTGGAATTCCCAAAATTGCAGATTGATTGCGAAGATTGGTAGAGGGTTATTTACTGCATATTAGCTTCAACATGCCTTGACTTATGGAGCATTTGACAGGCGCCCACTGATCTATACTTTCTTTTTTTTTTTTACAAAGGTTTCAGTGCTCAGAGAGCCCTAAATGGTTTAACTACAGAACTGAGTGAGTCAAAGGCTGCCTACAGTAGAACATTGAAAAATGTTCAATGATCATACCAAAGGTCGGTGTTTTTCAGTCGGACATAAATGCAGGACATGTTGCAGATCGTTTATATGAAGCGCATTCCGTTTATTTCGACTTGTACATCAGTGTGATTGCAATGCCTGATGCGTTATTGATGGCTTCCTATTGAACTGCTGATTATTCTCAACGTTAAGCCACAGAAGTCTAAAAGAGTAGAGTCTTTAGACGTTAATCAATCCCGTCTAATTGTAAGGGATGCGCCCCCGCATTCGACTTCCATTCACAATCGTAGTGGCGTAATGAATGCGTATGTAGCTTATTGAATGACTTGTGGCGACCAGCCGATGTACAAGTCAGTGCGTTTATCCTCCCGAACTTGTCTGGCACCGACTAACCGACCCCGGAGGCATAGAAGGCTTGGTTGGCCTGGGCGGATATCGACCTTGGACTCAAACCCCCGACCGTGCATTTGATTCAGTGCGCCACCTACAACTACACCACCTTTGTCAAGAAATAATCAGGAAAATGTATTTTTTCGGGCTATTGCAATCATACAGTTTTCGAAGTTTCAATATACCAGAACTAGCCATTTTTGAGTTGGTCATTTCCACAAGAAAATCATATAAATTTGTTCAGCACACGTGTTGCTGTTTCGAGGCTGGCTGTGCTGCCGGCTATAAAGGTCTGAACGATTGTATTGATGTGCAGAAAAACTCAACTGACGCTGTTACTTCCGTCACAGATGTGGCAACGACGAGGTTAACTACCACCGCCGGCATTTCCGCCATTGTTCAATCAAACGCTAAGTGAGTGACTGAAATATTCCAAACAAGGGCCGCGCGAAACAGTGCTTATCAGGCAGTAAGTAATATTCGCAACTTATTAATGCTGAGCTTAGGATGAGCAAGCTCGGACACCGCTAGCTGAGTAATCCCTGTTCGGGCTCGAAACCGAGTCAATTTAAGTATCCAGCGAACTGGTCTTACCAGTATTAGCCTACTGAGAAAATTCAGGTAGTGGGCCTATGCAATAGCTGACCGGTTTTTTTCAATAGTTTTCTGCTGGAATTCTGTTTATATAATTGTGTTCTCTCACTCAGACCCGGATTACTGTCTTGCTTTCGAGTGTGCGCATTTGGGTAAGCTTTCAAAGGTCCAAAGGCATGTAAAAGTAGTCAAGACCACTTGCTGAAGAGGTGAAACAATTATTATTCGGCATGTAAAAAGAACGGCAAGACGGAAAATGAATCGTGATAAAAATTTGTGAACAGCTATGAAGTCTACTCAAGTTTATATTCATCGCAATCCCCTTTTGAAAGGGATTCCCGCCCAGATTGAAATTCCTCGAACGTTTGCTGCCACTGTTGCCTATGGGCATTGGGTCCACAAGAATCCTGAGGATCGGGTTCTCTTGAATCTTCTTCTTCATGTCCAATCTATTGTCGGTAGTGCACCCAGAACACGAAAAGGGAAATCGTAGAAAAGAAGTTTGGGGGCTGATCTCGAATCTACTTTCAAAATTCATAACGCAGAACCTTGAAAAAACTTGCATAGGCGGTTAACAAACGCACATAAAACACTATAAGTGAATTACTCTTCCAGCAGCATTCTGAAGCATTGGTGGGGGTATCGAATCATAGGCGTGGAGCCTGGATCGGATTTTCCGTGTAATGGTAAGTTTGGTGTTCTCCACGAATATCCTTCAGATATGAGAAACCCTTCAATGTTGATTTTCACAGGTTTTACGACTTAGGATGTTTGACATGCTTCGGTTATTGCCAGACCCACAAAGCACTACTTTTTTGCTCGTCATCACAGTTATAAAAGAATGACTTCTATGATATCATAGGCACATACGGTATCCTAGCATAAAATGTTTGGCCCAAAAAAAATTTTTTCAGTGGAAAAACAGCGAATAAAAAAAAACAAATTTTCGAACATCTACATGAACATGAACTGATAACCATGAGAATATTCGCTACCCATTGACCTTTTGAATGCTTGTTCCCCGTATCGGCTGGGTATAAATACCCGCCGCATTACCGATACGGGGCGTTCTTGTGCTTTAATAAATCTGCACAAAGCCATTGTTACAAAACACTTCACCCACACGAAAGGGTAAAGGCAAGTTAGCCTCTAACCAAAAAAGCTCTTGTCCTCAAACCGGGACACATCCCGTTGCTCCACAGTGGTTAACCAAAATGGATGAATCGTGTTGAGAAAATCGTGTTGCCGTCCCCTAGAGCTTCAGTATAAACTATGAATAGATGAAAAATTTTCTGAACCTAGCCGCACAGAATCGTAATTATACAAGAGGTATAAAACGGAGTGCTAAGTCGCGAGTGTACACGTAGGAGTTGTGGTAATGAATATTATTAGGTTGTTGCATAATTATTGCGGATTTTTTCAGCAAATTTCACTTGAAGAAACGATAGAAATATTAAGCAAAGACACCTTCAAATAATCACTCCGGAACATATCCACACCAAGCACTGCTTCCCATTTGCTAGGCGGCACTGCTACCCATTTGCTAGGCGGTCGAATTCCACAGGCAAAGAATTTTCGATCTATGGAAGCGATCACGTCTTGACATTGGCCATCAAACCATCCATTCCGTCGAAAGTTCTGTTCGTTAACCAATTTTTCAACGGGCGATCAACTTGGTAATCCATATGAGTTCCTGTTGGAGAATAGGGCGATTGTAGAAGCAAATTCCATTCTTTATTCGACTTTAGCTGACTGTTCCATCGCCGAGAAGTTCGTTGAGCTCACGTATGAATGTACCGCCTTCCAACATTTCTCGGAGTATATAGCATAATTTGGACGTATATAGATGACTCTCTAGACATACTCCTGTTAAGGAAAGCGAGAAGATTATTTCTACAAAAATCCCGAATTCAAAAGTTCAATATTATGGAGAGGAAAGAAGCCGCAAAAAAACCGCAATATTTATGCACCAACCTAATACATATGGTGAAATGCGTTTGTATTTTTTCAAATGTCAAGAAAGTACACGTCTAGCGGCTGCATCATCCCAATGTTTCAAAAGAGCGTATCCTTCACGTTAGCTACCTCTGTGGAAGTAAGACGAACTAGATAGTGTTATGGTCCTCGGAAGTTATCACCGATTCAACCACAAGACAACATTGTGTGCGTGAGTCACACCCGATAATGTGCAAATCAGCAACTGCTTGCTATGCGCTTTGTACACTCGGAGCTCCCAATTGCCAGCATGACAAAATACCCTCTTCTCTTACAAGGCTGGCGAGTTTTGGACAATCCTTCGGCATCGGAGGGGAACAAAACTTGAGCTTTCCGATCCGTGTTCTTCATCTCTTATACTAATTCGAGTGACCTACAACCCATAGCTTAAAGGCACTTACACGCATAACGTGTTGGAACAGTCAGCCAATATCGGCATTGAATACGTTTCACACGTTAGGCTGAAGGCTGTTTTGTTAGAACTTGTTTTGAATTTGTTATGCTTGACATCAAGTCAATCCCCTCTTCGTGACTTCTCAGCGGGCTTCTATCGAAACTAATTTGAGAAATGTAGAGCCACCCAGAGCAATTCTGGAGCAAACCTGGAAGTCGCGGAGAGATTTAAATTTCGGGGCATCCACAGAAAGCAGTGGCATAATCGTGAAAGACTGGTTGGTTATAGAAACCAAATGCGCGACTCTTCTTACTCCCTATCTACAGACGCCCTACCTCTAGAAGCTGATGATTGTTGAGCGTGCACTTCCCTCAGAATACACCTACAAAGGGAGTATATGGGCGAGCAAAGAATTTTCACATTGATTAAGGTAGGAACAATTCACATCAGCAACATCGGAAAGGCATTGAAATGCACAAAATGTCTTGGAAGATTGGCGAGTCAAGGGAAACTTCCGGCTTCAAGCGGAATTTGAACCCATACTTTTGCTTCACACGCGCTCTCAAATTTTACCCTGCTAAGACTCTGGCCGCTTTCTCCTTTTGAGTCTCAGCTTATCAGTGCTCACACGTACAACGTGATGCCAGCGTCATCTACGACCACATGGGTATTGAACAGTGAATGTTGATATTTTGACTGCTGCTGTTATTATTCATCAGTGCTGTTTTGAGATAACTTATGTGAGCGGCTATAAGCTATCGTTCAAAGGCACACTTCACGGTAAAAACAGCTTCTGAGATTTCCTCTAAGATGAATCTGTAAATCTAACGTATACCGTATGCGGCGCTGACATATCGGAAAACGACACAAATAGGGTATTATAAGGACCCAGGGATTGAGTCGGCTGTGTACCACACTCAAAGATTAACGAGTTTTGACGGCTTTGTAGGGGCTGCACCATTCACGAGGATCACAGCACGGCAGTTTTGGTCATTGCTGGCCCAATGTAGTCTGCTCTTTACGCAGTTGTAACAACTGGAATCTCGTCTGAGTACCCTTTCCATGCCATTTCCTGCTGTAATCTCACACGAACTCTTTTTCCATAACTTTAAAATAGCTAACTTTCTGAAGGTCAGGAATTTTCTTGCTTTCTTCGCTACCGAAGCAATATTCTCCATCAATACTTTCGTTTCTCAACTTAAAAAGGGCACCTTTAGATTACGGAGCTGAGCCTTTGGGAGCCATTAGTGGGGAAAAACCCCTTCTGATGGCTCTCAAAGACGCAGGGGGAAAAGAACACGGTGTTTGGAAAGCAGACGTGGTAGAGTCCTGTTCGGAGGCATAATTTGCCCATATCTCACCATTTTTGTGAGAATTCATGCAAGATTAGACGCTAGCTCAAAATCACCTTTATAAACGCGATCAGAAAATCGTGGAAAGGTTTGAAGCCGAATAGGGATCAGCAAATGTAAGCACGTCTCAACCCGACCGACTACTTCGAATTGAAGTTCCCATTGTTAGGTTTCTGAATTATCTTCTCAACTTGCGTTTACCCGAAACTTCCTAGAATTTTTCTATGTAAGGACGAGAGTAGTGCCGAAATGTTGAATGACCCTGTAATGTAAGGGTAAGGGCGAGCAAACTCGCCGTCCCCCTCCCTACAAGGTGGTGAGTGATGGGAAAAGAGGAGCTAGAAAGGGGAAAGGGGATGTTTCTGCTTACAGCGATCGTGAAGAAACCTGCACTTGCTAGGACAAATTTATTGTCAGTGACAGCTGTACCAAAAACATCTGCTAGAGGATGAAAAAAAGCATGAGTTGCATTCGAGTTAGTATTTAGGATCACAAATAGCCGATTCTCTGACAAAAAGGTAGAACAAAATAAGTGATGGATCAAATTCTCAATTTGAGTAGAAAAGTTTACTACAGAATCTTTGTATTAATACCCCCAATGCGTGGAAGTAAAAATTGAAACTTTCAGGTGATGAAGGACAAATTGTTAATGGACTCTGTACGTCAACTATTATGAGCATTGTCTGTACCACTTTGAGTAAAACCATGAGACAATGCTTGTTCCTATTCAGAAGGATGATGTCAAACTTAAGCAACTTGTTATGATGATAACTCTAGGTGACGAACTACACAGGAACAAGATCAGAAACCACCCTTCCGTGCTCTCAATAGAACGTCCGTAAATCTTGTAAGCTTTGATCATAAGTGCACTTAGTTAGGTACGTATTGTTTGTGCTAGTTCCTAATAGTCAAAATATTGACTTAAGCTCTAAAAGTTATGAAAACAAGAGATCCGAGTAATGCTGCCGCCAATACGGAACTCTACTCTCGCACTTCAGTAAGCCCTCTAGAGATTATGGTCACCTCTACTATAACGATCTTTCGTTGGTCTGTTGAAGTTAACTTAAGCGCAAAGTTTCGTCGGAGGCTGATGGCACAAAGGTCCTATTCACGAGATCTAAAAGCAAACCGGTAGTCGATAATAGTTGAACCTTATTATGCCTCTTTCTACCTGGATTTCGACATACTGGACTCATTTTATCAGTCGAAATAATTCTTCAAAACAAACATTGAGCGACCATTTTTTTGCTCTTATACACAAACTCCAACTTCTGTTACAAGTTGCAATTATGTTTTTTTTTCCAGAGAACAGACATCTACTCCAGCGAAAAAGTCTCCGACCACTTTAACTGAAGGGGCTCCTGCTGCAACAACCAGGAAATCAACAGAAGTGAGTAAATAAAGGGGTCTACCGTTGTCGCCAGAGATACTACCTTAAAGGCCACTTCAACAACGTCGGAACGCAGAATCCCTTCTGTAACTCTGTAACTTGTACTCAGAAGCTAACATTGTTGAGTTACAGAGTCCTACAAGCTCAGTGAAACAGCAGGATTCTACTGAAACTACGATCACTGTTCTTCATCCAGTCACTTCACGCGTTCAGACAGCATCTACATCATCTACGGTACCAGGAACAACCACCTACTATATCCCCACCAGAGCGATTATGTTTATCACTAACACAAATACAATTACGGAAAGTTTTATTCCTCCTGCTTTCACTACGACGATCTCTACGTCGAATGAAAATTTTCTTGCTCCGTCGGAAGAGCTTCAACCTCTCCCAGTCCTTCCCCACAGCGAGAATGCACCAGGCTCTCCCAGAAACGGAAGGATGCCAAATGAATTCTTAACCACGGCAGCTCGCTCAACCAAATTATATCCGAGCGCAAAAGTTGAATCATTCGCTGAACAGAGGAAAGACACTGGAAGCATCTTCTCCCCTGCTATGAGGATTAATGAGCAACCAATACCCCAAGAGTCATTAGGAAAATCTTCGAAGAGGGCATCGGAAGAGACGAATTCAACTTCATCACTCATTTCAGTGTACGAGGTGACAACGCAAGCAGTAAAAAACAAAGAGGTGAGTTATCATTTGACTATTGAGGTCAAGCTTTTCTCTAGTTGGTCTGTAAGAAAAATGTATTAGACTCGTTCCAGATGCAGGAGGAATGGAAGGCTCCTCTACCTTGGTGGTCGGCAGCCGTTCTCGGATTTCTCGTTTCAGTGATTGTTGCATGGGTTGTCGTCCTGATTCTGAGGAAGTACGGTTCATTTTTAGAGGTTCATTCTGTACTACTAAAGAAAACTGGGAAAGGGAATCTTCTGCTAATTAATTTCAATACCCCACAACCTCCCTTGGAGCTGTCCTGAGGGTGTATTTTGAAACCTTCAATTATTGGGAAAGTTTCTATCCATGACTGAGCTGTAAGTGCAATATAGGAGAGGTTGCCCAGGTAGAACAACCATGAACCACTTTGTCGAGATAAGCACATTTTTAGAGTGCCATACATCCGAGATCGATATTTTTGTCGAAGATTTATTGATTAGCGAATCTGTAATGAAAATGTTTGTTTGGAAAACATGTTAGCCATGTGTCGTCTCCGCAAATGTCATCGTGCTCTAACGGGAGACGGGAAGTTGTATTGGTCAGTCAGTAAGGTCGCTGCGATTCCATTCCACTGTCTTATTAGGATTATTTTGTCTGGAGCGATCAAAAATGGGTCTGGCTAGTTGTCGAACAATGTGTGCACCTGGTGTAATCACTCCTTAATCACTAAGATGTGGGGTAAGGAACGAGAGCATCTCTCAGAACATTTGATGTGGGTCCCAAAAGGTAAGCCATGACTCCAACAGACAATTGCTATTTATTGGGTTTGGGAGGGTCCTTCTACTCTTTTATATATGGTTATTTAATCAGTTTTGCCACCGAAGGGTCTATCTCAACCGATACAACTGCATCACAGCCAGCTACAACAGTTACTGTGGTGAATAGAACTCGAACTGCTAACACTGCAATGTCTCCCTGTACCATTCTCTAATTCTTGGCATCACATAGAGCTTACATGCCATAAGAGCGGAGCGTGAAAACTTCATGAATCTTCCTAGAATGATCCTCGTTTTGGGAACATTCATAGAACCTCTACAACTGACTTCCTTTCACTCAGATAAGACATCTAGATGCATTCTCGGCTAATAAGAAAACATCGAATGCCAGCTGAAGTATATTTAGAGCGCTTAAAACGACCCATATGAGTTTAACATCAATAAGTTGAGATTGGATACCTTGAAATCTTATCGGCCTCAATGATGAATGTTTCGGAGGAATCTGTCATTACATTGTAGCTGTTACGACGGCCTCAACGTGGCACATCGGGTGATATTAGAGGCTTGTACACTGTCCAAGTATTCAACTTAATCTTAACAATATCTGATCTCACGTAGTGACTTCGCTTCTGTGCATCTCATCTTTCCTGCTAATCGCATTTGTCTTCTCAGAAGAAGGGCTCACGAATCAGAAACCCGCAGCAGAAGTGCGAGAAAGGGACAAGGGCTCGTCGATCCGCTGCTAAGAACGACAGATGAAAATTCTCGTCTCTCAGACAGTTCTCCTATTTGAATTTCAGTCTCAATTATCTTTGCTTTCATGTACATGTTCTGCCGTTGATAGAGATTGCACAGTGCATTCAACTGTCAAACTGCCTATACCTGGTTTACCTGAGCTTTTAAGATATGCAATTTTTGTTGACGATGAAAGCGTAAGTGATTTTTATATGATCCATATTTTATTTCTGAGCAGTTTTATGTAGTTCAAAATCCACGGTAGCTTGTCGTTTTATGGGATTAAATTGATGACGATCGAGAATTACTATCACTGTATGACCGCCAACTTACAATTCTTTGATACCTACTGCGTTTGAAATGAAGTTTTTCACGTCGACTCACGACTAATCCTGATCATACTGAACTGGCAGAGATCTATTAGGTAGCCACAGCTTCGAAATTCATATAAAAAGAGCTGAGACGGTTTTTGTGGGTTATAGGACGTAGTCACAAGTTTCAATTTATGTGATGATGGAATGACTGACTGTGAAGTCTCTCATCGCGTCTCGAGAATTGACAGATGTTAGTAGTACAAACCAGATGAATGAATAAGGTGAGCAAGGCCCGCAGCAAACAATTGCCGAGAGTAGAACAGCTAGGGAGCGTTAATTGGGGAAGACCATGTAGAGAATCGAGAAAGTTATGCAGAGGGAGATGAACCGACCTGGTGCATACTTCAAGGCACTTACTGAAAGGTAAGTTAACACGATATGAAACTATGAAAGTATTGCCGGATATGTGTATCTGTTCTTAATCACTGGTCTAGACGCTAAAAAACTTTGACTGTAGTACAAAAGCACAGCCCAGCAAAAGCACTTGAAAAGCTTAATCATTCGTAACCGGCAGTAAGGGAATAAATAGGCTGACATGCGATAGGTGTAATGTAGTATTTCGTCGATTGGTAGATTTAATAAGAATTTTCAAAGCAGAGTTGGGGTCGTTGGCCTGCGATGAAATGATGGATACTTGACGCTAAGGAATGAGTGCCTTTTCACGGCTTCACTCCGTTAAACATTCATGTCTTTGGCTACACAAGTTTGCTGAATCTGATCTTTCTATTTTTGCTAAGCATGAGCTGTAAACTGAAGGTTGTAGATTGTTGGGATGGTTCTGGTGTTAACCAAGGATGTGGTAGTAAAGCCATTTTCATATTCCTACATTAAATATTGCCTCAAGTATGTCGTTATTACAGTAAATTCGAATATTTTTTCTGCTCAGGAGCCGAGACTCAATCGTTTTTAATATATGAAAGTCATGAAGAAATTTTTTTGTGGCGAATATAGTGGATCGGCTTAAACTGGACCAGCACAACATATATAAATCTTTTTGGGGTAGTATTGGTTAGCAGCTGTCAGTTTTTCCATGGTAGTCAACCCACTGCATATAGCTGCATCTTCAGGACTAGAAGTGAAAGGAAGATCATGAAATCCTTTAGTAAATATCTGATTGAGTTGATTTTTGGCTCGGTCCCTGCTTTACTGAATAGACTATCCTTAGCTGTATCTGGTTCATAAATAGCCACGCTATTTCCCACTGCATTCTGAAGGCCGTTCCTTATCCACAAACTGAGAACGCGCCAGATGGCTTCGAGCATAAGCACGCTGGACTCAGGATTTTTTTGGAAAACAGAATTCTATTTCTTGAAGCAGAACAATAGTGTTTTCTCGACAACTGACCGCCACAGTGTTTCTGTATACATCGAGTACAGATCAACCAAAGACTTTTTGCTAACAGCTGTTAATCGTCACGTTGAATATGCGGGTGAAAATACTATCTTAAAATTCACAGAACGAATCTGAGACAATGTTGAGATTCGTTAATGTTGGGCACATTTAATAAAATGTTAGTGTGCCGCTCAAATTTCTTCTTCACTTGTGCCTTTCCGTTTGTTGATTATGATCACATAGGCGCTAATGTCATTGACTTCAATACGTAGGACGGAAACGATGACGAAACATTTCTTCTGATGCACTTCTAACGGTTTCGAAGCAGTCAGGTCATCAACTGATCGTTAAGTTCAGCTAAGTTCCCTAGCAAGTATATACAAATGTAGCCAATTTCCTTTTTTCATTTTTTATGCTCAAAAGAAGCCTAACTGTGCATCACAAATTGAATACGAAAGAGTTTCTTTGAACTGTTACAATATTTATTCGTCAGTCCAGCTTCAAGGACAGAGCATTAAACTCAAGCGTTTTCGGTTGCTGAAATGCAAGACTCAAAGTGCCTCAAATGGCATCATGAATTTAGAATGTTGGTTTCTCTTGGTCCCTAGTCACCGTCCAGGCGAAATCGATCGCGTCCGTCCAACAAAGTCCAAACGCCTCATCCGCACTCGCTAGAATTCGCACGCTCCCGCATGAGGCATAAGGCAGTCCACATGCACTGCTCGACATTTTTACACTTATTCATTTCTCATTACTGCCCAACAGCAAATTGGCTTTAGAATTCAGTGCTTTACTGTTGATATTTCATTACCAATGCTCTCAAACTTTTAATGAGCTCTTTCCTTATTTGCACATTTTTTTTTTGATAAAAGGAGAAAAGGTCGCAATACAAGGATCAGCTCTCAGAAAAGCAATCGTATGCGGAGTCTGAAAATAAGAATTGCACGGGGGTGTTAGTTGTTACAGCAGTAACGCTAAAAAACCTCCCGACTTTTCTAATACAAGGCGTCTTTTTTTTTGTAAATAGGGGCGAATCAATGCCCCGCATAAATTCTTCTTATCAATTTTACGTTAGCTTCTCTCAAGAAATTGCCAACTCCCCAAGTAAGGCGATGACTTAAAATTCGTAGTACAATTAACGGAGCGAAGGGCTTGACTGGGTTGACACTAAGCATATCATGATCAGGTGTATGGGTGCGACGGAGTTCTGCATCTGCACGACTCCCACTCAGTTCTGCAGTTAATGCGACATCAGCCGATATAATATTTTTTTAATGATCTGCTTGAGGTTCGATAGGGTGCTTTCTTTATACATTACCTAGCGATATCAATGGGGCAGCTTGTAACCGCGTTCCTCGGGCGTTACAGAGCAGCAGCGTTCTTACATGGAGTAAAGAATGTGAAGAGCCGATCTTCGGCTTTCCCAATGGAATAGAGATACGGTAGACCCTTCATGTCAATTACAGCCTTTTACGGTCTCTTTATATTTTTGTTTCAATAATAGTAGTGAGACTCACTGTACGTCTTGATCCGATTCGCCTGTTCACTAAATCTGTCAAGTCTCATTTAAAATTGGCTGTGGGAGTTCTTTGAGCTGCATTATCACATTGCTTTCGTTTCATCACCATTGATTCCCATTTCAGCAGTTAAATATTCCAGGTAGATCCGAGTTGGCAAATTTTCTAGGAATCGGAACAGTTTTGTGTAAAAGAAATAGAAGTTACCTAAGGCTTAAGTCACGGTCGAATTCCGTTCTACCCTTATGCAGTTCTTTTTCTCTTCAGGGACAAATGGGATCTAGATATTAACCATACCATTTCGCTTGAAAATTCATTAAACGATCATTTCATGTTTACACAAGGACAATAACCTTATGGCCTTGCCCGTGATGTCAAAAGATGAAGTTCATTTCCTGTCCTCCTATTGTTGCGTCAGTTGTGATTTTTTCAATTTTTGAATGTAACAGTGTCGGATAATTCAAAATGCATGCTCTTTGACCTTTGCAGTTCTGGAGAAAAGTGAGAAATCGACTACAGTTGCGGAGATTGATTTTTCACCAATTTAGCAGGGTAACGGGATTAATCGTTTGCAACAGTCTGTTTAAGCCAATCACTGCATAAAGGCACAATTCACGATAATTCTGGGTAATCCAGATAATGATGAAAAAAGGAAGACAAAATCGAAAATAGTGCGATGAAGGTAAAGGGACTGCGTGAGTCGGTGTTTCGAAAAAAACAAAAAACAAAAAGGTTTTAAAAAACCGTTAAAAAGTGGACTGGACGAGAAAGAGACCAGAAAACTGAAGAAGAGTGGGGCGTTCGGACGAGCTATACAATGTGTCTCACTGCGTGCGTGTGGGTCCTGGTGCGAATAGCAGTTTATGGTAAGCAAAAGTCATTCACCTATAAGCATGAGTGAACAAAAAAACAGAAGTAGCCCATATCCTCAGCCTCTAGGAGTAGGAAATTAAATAAAAGATCGCGGCAGCGAAAAGAATAACAGAGGAAAAAAGAATGGGAGAAAAACATCGCCTCATCACTCGGCGATCAGCTAGCTGATTGTGTGTGGGTCCTAGAAAGAATAGTTGCAATCTGTATTGTTTCGACGCTCGTCTAACGTGACATCGACCGAGGGGCGTTAAAGCCAATTACGGCAGCAACAGGGCTTCCACTATGCTCTAAGCACCGAGATTGTGGGGGCAAGAGGCCCCCTCCTACCACCAATGAGTATTCCTGGAAGAGGAGTGAGTAACCTTTTTTATCGTGAAAAGTGAATTTAACCAACGGAAGACTACAGCTCTCTGAACCCTGTAAACTTTGCAAGTCCCTGATCATGTGAAATTTGTAGCCTATACTGTTGTTAAGATCGTACGTTCCACTATATGTATCTCTTGCACACACACACACACACACATACAGTGGCGCTCAAGAGTCTTCGGCCAAACGCTTTTCCGCTTTTTTCGATCATAACTTTTTTCTCAGTGGAGCAAACAGCGCTAAATTTTGATATTTTAGTTTTAAGCATTTTCACACTATATAACACTATTTGACTGCAAAGCAGTAATATCCACGTAACTAATTGGAGGTGTTTTTTTTTGCGGTAGCAGAATTCGCTAAAAAAAAGTCAGTAACATCAGCAGTTAGTCGCACCTCATGTGCATTTTTCTTATCGACTGTGTTCGGCATTAGCGCTCGTGCACTTAAAGGCACAGGTCACGAAAGAATGGTTTCGGAGATTTGCACATAGTTTGAATTCGATGCCCCCTCTGATACCATTCGTGCAGGAATTAGATCGGAAAAGGGTCTGGATAGGGACAATAAGGGCAGGAACATTGGGGGACGTCAGGGCTCCGCCTCTCGCTAGGCTGACTACGGGTTCGAATTTTGCTTCACCACTTTCGCATTGGAGCGAAGTTGGTGAAAAATCGATACGCTGATTGGCAAATTGCCAGGAATGGTCAGCTGGTCGACCGCCTCCTTCTGGTACTAATATTCGGGTTCCCATGATAATGCAAGGCTTCAACTGAGCATAAATCTTCAAATGAAAGTCAAAGAGTGTTCTTGACATCGTACAAGAACACATAAATGACCCCAAATGAAGAAAATGCGTTGCAAATAAAAAAAATTGAAATCCTAGCATGCATTTTATAAAACAACGTACTATATGGAAACTTAGGTACATTTAATCGTAAAATGATAAATATAAGGGAATTTACTCACCTTTCTGTGCAGAACAACTGAATAAACATAAAAGTTCAGCGAAATATCAGTTGGGCAATAAATAGTTTCAAGAATCTAGTCTAAATCAGCTGCTTGGGTGTTTTGTGTGCCATTGCACACATGGCGTCACATTCATGTACTTCCGCGAAAATTCACTTAATCACTGTTTTCCCATTATGAATCTCGTCCAACCACTTTTTCCTTTTTTTTTCGGCCCGTTTGTTTTCCTTTTTTTCACTGTTTTTAGCCTTTTATGCTTTACCATTGTCCTAGTGTAGGCCTTTCCTACCACTATCTCTGAAATACCGGATACCCCCAAAATTGTCCTGAACTGTGCCTTTAAGACACCGCAGAAAGGAATGAAGATCCAGAAGGGCCAGCATCCATAATTCTAGTTGATTTTTAGTTCAAGCGCTCTGGGATTTTTGAAGCATGATCTGCAAGAAAGCCAGAATTAGGTCATGGCTTTGTGGTTGGAACTACGGTTGTGCTTTCCCTACATCAATGTAACATTAGGAAAGCGAAACATAACATTTGAGCGTCTTTATTGGAGTCCTCTTAGAGCGTGCTCTTTCCCCTAACTACCACGGGGATTAGAGTATAAATTTTTTTCGGCGCTAATCAATTTCATTTTATGTTGCACAGTAGCAGTCGACTTCTATTCAGGATCATTCAACGTTTAAAGGCTCATTTATTATTAGGCTTCAAAATTTGGACTTATTATTTGGATATCATGGATCCCTCCTCTGGGGGTTCTCTCACTGAAGGATTCCGGTTAGAGACGAGGCTAAGGCGTCCCCAGGTGGCGGACAGTGGGCTTAATCGTCAACCAAAAGACGCCGGTACTTGCCCATGGACGCAAATGGATTTATGGGATGGTCTCCCTTTGTCTGCTGTGCTGGGTCGAATACCTTTTGTATTTTGCAGATATATGCAAGCAGACAAGTGTGTAGAATCTGCTGATGCAGTTGTTAACTTGCCCACAGACTCATGTCAGCCAAAAGCTCGCATTCGAGTGAAGTAACAGGGAGTCGATTTGGAGTCGCCTTCCGAACCAGCGCCCTTTGTCCGCTCTGGCTGGCCGCTAACTACCCGGAGTTAACCTCAACCCAGCCTCATGCCGACGTCCTGACAAGCTTCTGGTGGTTACCCATATGCCAAAAACAGTAATATAAATGGGTCTCATTCCCCTGAACCTGATCGAGAGCCCATTACGGCAGCGTTGAGTAGGACCGCTCGGGAGGGCTTGCTAAAACCTCAGGCCAAAAGAAACTGCCCAAAAGGAGAAGGACTAAGATGGCGAAGTATCGAAGATCTGATGCTGCAAGCTAGGAAGATCAAGAACGACATCATAGTGTTGTCCAAGACGAGAAGGCATCGTTCGCTGAAGAGCTGTTCTAGAACAGGCGACAGCAGAGGCATCTTCGGCGTAGGTGTCCTCGCACTTGGAAAAAACATCCGTAACATTCGTACGAAAGCTTGACAACACGTATCAGACGTTTGGACCGAGAAGATTTGGCTCAACCTCAGCTCTAACAATCTTCGTTGCTTAAGCACCAACAACGAGCTACGAAGAAGAGTAGCTGGAAGTGTTTTACATTAAGATGGACAGGCCTTACAGAAAAGACCACACTTTATTCGAGATCGTCGTCGGCGATTTCAAAGTCAAGATTGGCCCAAAGAACGGATGAAGAGCAACATATCGGGACTCACAGAACGAAGTGGCATGAGCAAGGAGAAAGATTGCCCGAATTCATCACGCCGACTCACTAGGAGTCACCTGGTGCACTGGTGGACAAGCCATAACGAGATAGAACACATCCATTTCAATCGGGAAATTTGCTTGTCTTACGTCGTTGTTGTTTCGAAATTCTATATGGGATTTGACGATCTCTCCCGTTCCTTTCACCGTGCCTGGAGAGAGCCGTGAACTCCAGAAAACGAGGCCCCAGGACCTTCATCAACCAGGACTACCTCGCTTCCCTTGCCAGTCCTGGGAAGATTCCATTCCGGCAACATCGATGAAGAATGCAACCGGCTCGTCATACATTTTCACGATATTGTTGGGAAAGCAGGGCGTTCCAAAGATGCCAGGAAGCGCCTCTCTCTGGAAACTCTCGTGCTGATACGCCGACGTGGAGTCGCACAAGCTGCAGGCAATAACCAGCTAATGTCCG
The DNA here is from genome assembly GCA_000469685.2 of Haemonchus contortus. Lineage (NCBI taxonomy): Eukaryota > Metazoa > Nematoda > Chromadorea > Rhabditida > Trichostrongylidae > Haemonchus > Haemonchus contortus. Next base: position 45,400,347 of record LS997567.1, on the reverse strand, counting down.
AATTGGTTAAGCTACGCAGATAAGTGATAAAGGAAGTTCTGAAAAAAAAGAAGAGCAGCAATTTTGACCGAAGCAGCTGAGGCTGTTACAAGCCCGCCGGGGATTCGGGACTTCCCTCCGTCGTCCTGACGGAACATTTCGGAGGGCAATGGAGATAGTCGCCCGCAATTCTAGTGGAATCTCTTCGAAAGCCGCGTTTACCTGCCCACCCACCATCTCAGACAAGACGAATATATCTCTCCTTCAGTTCTGCCTTCCGAAATTCGACATGCCATCACGTCGATGAAGAGTTGTACGGCGCCCGGTCCCGATAGGATCAAACCAAAACATCTTAGGAGTCTTCCACCAGTCATCGTCAGATCTCTGGCTAGGCCCCCCACGCGGTACCTGTCGGTTGAACGAAAAGTGCCCACGTCGTGGAAAACTAGCAAGAGTGTGTTGCTCAATAAGAAAGGAAATCACGATATTGGCAACTATACCTAAATCTGTCTGCTCTCTGTGATCTACAAGTCTTCGCACGCGTCATCCTCAACAGGATTGACAGAAGACCAGATCAAAGAAAGCCATGCGATGAAGCGAGGTTCCGGAGATGGTTCAGTAGAATCATTCACATCTACATTGCCACAAGACTCATGGAAGTATCGCGATAATACAGGATGTCGTTATCTCTGACTTTCATCGATTTGAAGAAGGCCTTTGACAGACTCGAGACAGAAGCGGTGATTGAAGCGCTTCCATAGTCTAACGAAAGAAGCGGACAATGAAGCCCTGGAGCATCCAAGGCGTTCTACTCAACACATAAGAGAATGCCTAAAGAGATTTACGTCAACTACACGACCATGATTTCGCCATTCTATTATATAACGAGATCATTGTCAACGTGAAGAGAGGGGTTCGGTAAGGCGATAACATTTCGCTCGAACTTTTCATTGACGCTCCGGAGAATATCATTAAATGGGATGATTTAGGAGTGAAGGACGACTGCTGCTTGCATGACTTCCGCTTTGCAGGCGACATCGTGCTTATATCAACGAATATCTAGCAGGCGGAACGAATGGTAGCCCAAGTAGACAGCGATTTCAAAAAGATCGGCTCAAGTCTGAACTTAACGAAGACGAAGTTTATTAGAAACGAAGATACGTAGAACGATACTGGTATTTTGAGCGCTTCAGCATCGTGTAAATAGGTCGAGAAGTTAACATGATGAACTACCTAGCTCCGGAACAAAGCAGAGGAAAAGGCGCCGTGTGGGGAGCGTGTAGGAACAGTGAGAGAGTAAGACAACATCCATACCTGCGCTCACCTTTTCAACACTGCTGTCCTTCCTGCTGTGGCGTACTCCTCCGGGAATTAGACTCTCTCAGGATGAACATGCTGGCAGCGTTAATCAACGCGCTTTGGAAAGGATAAGGGAGTGAATACGGAGTTCTGACCTCCTTCAACTAACGAAGAACAGGGATGCAATTGCTTTCGCCAAGAAATTGAAAACCAGTGGAGTTGCATACGCTAAGTAATATCTTGATAATCGTTGGACCGAGGCGATTACGGACTGGATCGCTCGCTGCCTCAAACGAACACCAGGACGGCCGCCGATGCGCTGGTCAGAATTATTCACGAAAACCCTGATTGAAAGGAATGCTGAGCCCCTGTCCTTTATGCGAGGACGATCCACTGGACCAATCTGGCTCACGAATGGGGAAGTTACTGGCGCTCGATCGAGGAATTCGTTGCTAAACGGAACGACAGGTGATACAGCTGATTTAGCAATCCATTTGTATGCCGATAGGATGAAGTTTCCAAAGGAATCCGATGCCAATTAGCCAACACTGAAGGGATAGAGGGGTTGGTTCTCTACCATTTCGGTCTTCTTGGTTTATATTAATTAAGTTTCCTAGTTCCCAAGTAAAGCCGAATATGTGCCTCTACGATATTTTACGCTCACTGGGATACCTGAGAACAGATGCTTCAGAAATTGGAATGTTTATCAGTAGAGAATTGTTCAGGATTTTTATATGTAAGACTGTGAAACCACAGAATTGTACAGGGTGTCCCAAAATTATGGGCGCCAAAATTCGAAATTCCTAAGGCAGAAATAATCTATCAAATTCACATTAACTGCTATCAATTAGTTACATAAGAAGGATTCCTTACAATATGCATGGTTATTGATGTGGAACTCCTGATATCTTTTAGCTGTAGGAGGCTCATTCGATGCCACATGCAATCATTGACATGCGAGAGGTAGAAGGGCACATGGAATTCTGGGATTTTTATAATAATAGGAGGCTATCGAACGATATGGAAAGGAAGATTGAATCAGAAGCAAATCAGGGAATGTAGAAAGGCCAAGTTTCTGAAGATAAGACTATCAAAGTGGTCCGTCTGCCAGTCGGTCGGGATCCTGGGTAACCCTTCAAAAGGAAGTCAGCAGGCGCGGTTTATCGGAGTTATCGCGATGGGAGAATGTCATGCAAAAGCTTCATTGACATCCCTATCGTATGCAGAAATTTCGCTCCAATTCCGATCTCAACAGACACTGCAAGACCAAGAAATGCAGCAAGTGGCAGATCCACTCGAGTGATGACACGCAACCCTTCATCGTTTTCTCTGACCAAAAAATTTTTTTACGATAAAGCCATCCCTCAACCACCAAAACGTTCGCGTTCCGGAAAGAATGATCTTGAGTGGTTCCACAAAAAACTTTCTGAAAGAACAGTAAAATGATGTTTTTTAAAGAAGTCACTGGCAAAGGTAAGACGCTCGTGGTTTCTTCGGCGCCGGCATGTACTGCTGGACGTAATAAAGCACTGGTCCGACTACGTTTCCTGAAGCATCTCGTAGTCCTTCCAGCAGGACGCTACTCCAGCCCACTGAGCCAAGCTTGCCCGCGAGTGGTGCCGACGACAGCTGCCCGAGTTCATCGGTACAAAGTAATGGCCATCCTATGTTCCAGAACTTGACTCACTTGACTACCCCGTGCGGCCGCTGATTTGAAGAGGACCAGTCGAGATTGCTATCCCAGTTTGGAGTTCTAGAATGCAAAGGCTGAAGAGTGGCTGGGAGGAAATGGAGGAGGGTACCTGCGTGCAACAGGCGATCAAGTCGATAGCAAACTCTGGGCGTCTATCCACAATAATGGGGTGTATTTTAAAATGTGATTTGAGCGTGTTGTAGCAAATAGTATTAGCTAACGGTCATAGAAATCCCATCGTCTTTCGCAGCTGAGAAGCTTAAAATATATCGCTATGATTTGGCACCCATAATTTTGGGACGCCCTGTAGTAGTTAAGGGATTCAGGGTAAAGTAGACCAAACATGTACAGCCATATCACGAGAGCTAACACTATTGTAAATGTGCACTGCTCTTGACCAAATTTTGATGATTTCTCCATTTGCAACCTTGACCCTAATCGCACTTGTCTCTCTTTCAATCTCTTTTCCACATTAGCTTATTTTAGAACATGAAACTTCCAAACTTGGACAGCGATGATAGTGAACATCTAACCGAGAAGAATACAGGTAAAATTTGTTAAGTGCCCTATGGCTTAATTGATACTCTACCTTTCAGCCGTTCTCTCGCCGCAGGAACTCGTTGCTTTATACTCACTGCTGACCTTGTTATTTCTAGCCAGCATAGCCTATATCATCGTTAAGGCCAGGATTTACTCGAGAAGATCAGGAGTTTTCTCACTGGTATGACTTCTGATTTGGATTGCCCTGACCGCGTGGCTTTGACAAATTCTAGCCTACCATCTTGCTCACTGCGTTCCATTATTGCCGATGTGTACATTTTGGTCGGTATTATGAGGCCAACCTTTTCGTTGAGTAGGCGATAACCATGAAGAAGATATAATCTTTTTATCGGATCCTCTTCCAGCCTATCTATTATGAAATATTACATACGGAATGCCCAATACGAAGTAAGGTCCTTTTCCCTGAAATTTTTCTTCAAACCAAGATGTGGTGCCACTATGATGAGAAATGAGAGAATCTATTGGATTCTAAGTACCTGGCGCCATTTATCATTTCTGCAAGTGTGAATACCAGCTCGGCATCCTGAGTCTTAAGATATGCTTTGCACTTCACGAAGATCGAAATTCCTCGCGGAACCACCGTGCGGCAAATAGATCAAAGTTTGAACAAAATGGGGTCGTATGTGTGAGATAGCTGGCGAACCAATCAACACTGCAATCGCGATTTGGAGGACTGATAGCGTCTCAGAAACACCGAAATAAAGAAATGGCATACAATGAACTACGCACTGTCTTTGGAGATGAAGTGAATGGCTTGCCATCCCTCTTATTCTTGCTATTTCATAATTTCTTTGCGTCCGCATACGTATCAAGTGGAATTAATTGGAAACATAACTCAATGTCTCAACATAACTCTACATTTGTATGGGATTTATGCCGTCTACGGCGACAATCCCATACAAATATCTCGTCATTTCCCGTCTGTGGACGATCTTAACTTAGCCCACCCTCCCCCCTAAAATGTGCGGGGTCAGGCGGATCCAAGATAAGTAGGTCCGTGCTTACTTCCTCGAACAACGTCAAGAGTAGGTAGTGTGCCACCCTTGATAAATACTTGCTTATTGCTATTCTATTTTCATTACGGCAACGTCCTGCATTTACAATTTACATACTTGTTTCATTTTATTCCATCATCACCGCAGCCAGTGAAGCCACTGAACCGCCCGCAGAAACTTGTTCAATGCTTATTTTATACAGTCATTTCTGCGAAATGTTCCCTTCTAAGGAATCGAAAACAAAGGTCTATTCCATCTCGAGTTCTGGGCTTGACGGAGTAATTATGCCAGCACTATTTCATTCAGCTTGTCAAAATATATCTAGCCATTATCTCATTGCAGTATGGTTAGAAGTAATCTTCTCGCTAAGCTTCGTGATGGGCCCTTCCCAAAAAAACCGAATCGACCATATGCCGGGTTTTGGGGAAGAGCGTTCTTGAAGAAACAGAACAATTCTGGCACATTAACTCATCGAAGAATAGGTGGAGAGCACGTTCGTTGTAAAATCTAATGGACCAGATGTTTCGAAAAATACCATCGGAGGGAACACGTCAGAGTCTAATCCGAACTCCAGACCGGATAGAGATTACATATCCATTGCGGTTCTGGTTTATGTTTCTGATCAATCAATTCAACCCAGCCTAGCACATCGATATAGTTGACAATCGTTACGGTTCATCAGATGCACGATAATCTCGTGAGCACTTCGGATGATCGGGCTGACCCCACACTCCTCGAAGGTTGGAGTGCGGGCTCGGATCACTGATGTGGATCGGCAGACATTGTAGCCGAAACCATTCGGCAAGCGTCTATGGTTTCGTTTCAAGCGTCGTAGTCCCCCCTGGAAATTCAAATCTCTCCCTTCGCAAAACATCACACCCGTAAGGCCATAGTGACGGCGGGCCAAGGTAGCGGCGTATCACGTACTGCTCGAACCGCGTGAGAAGAACAATAAGAAAAGTGGGACAGGCTGCTTGCCACTCATGTTTACGATACATATGTAGTAGCAGTTCAGTCTACGATGCGGTGTTGATAAGAAAAAGTATCAAGCATACTTACACCCGAATTGTATTCGATGAGACCGGGTTGCGGATCCCTATGGATTCCTGAAACGATCCTGTCACCAATCAAACTTTCCCTAATCACTTGACTATGGCTCACAGCAGGACGCCTCCATGAATTATTGAGATATATGTCCAACGTCTTTTCTGTGATAAGAATTCTATAGTGATCTATGAAGGAACAATCTTTTCCACTTAAAAACCGTTACCTGCACACGGTTTTTCGTTAGCTGTTTCTGTCATTCTGATGGTTTCTACGGCTGAGCTTACTCGACACCCCATCGGCCTAATTCTCTCCGCTAATCACGAGGCTCGGCGGACACGTTAGACCTTGTAGAACTGTAGCCTTCCTATATCACGACATTTGGTCGTGCCGCTGTCGCTTGGTGTCACTTGATTTCCAGTTGATGATAGTCTTCAAAGAGGAGAATTTACAGACAGTGATGCACGGGGTGGTACTGTGGACCGTTCAAATGGGAACAATTCATGTGAGTGCACACGTGAACCAGGCAGGTGGCCCAAAGGATTCATGTAATAAGAAGTTTGCAGAAGGACCTTGCGAAGCATCATGAATTTGCGTGGTTCCAATGTGGTAATGATATTGTCATATATTATACACAGTTCACCTATGCAGTGCCGCATTTGGCGGTGAGAAAGTAGCTATTTGTACGACACACATAATAGTTTAGAATAACAAGAAACTGAACTAGTGTTACGCGTTGATCCTTATCATAGTAGCCCTGAATCATAGGCGAAGAGAAGGATGGGCACCGCCATCTGCGAGATTTATTATATTATTATTTTTTTTATTTATTATTTATTTTATTATATATTTTTTCTCTATCATGTACCACCTCATCGCGGTGATAGGGTGACACCATAGCAAATGGTGGCTAACGGTACAAACGGTCACGCAGTACGCGTTGCCTGTCGTATGGGCGGCTTCCTTGTATCCCTGGCAAGGAATAAGGGAGTAACCGAGGCCAAACAAACTGCTCAAATAGCTAAAATTGCGCCCCAGTAATGCGCACATCGGGTATGCTCCCTACGGCGTCGGGGGAAGCCTCTACTGATGAGGGGCCATCTAATCTCGCATGGGAATCAGGACGTCATCGGAACCGGAACCCTGGAAATCCCCCAAAATCGCGACACATGGACTGCCTTTTCGTCTGCTCGTATAACTGCCGCACTATAGCACCGGAAGCCAGCCTTCGAATGCTTTTGCGAAGTAGCCGGCTGGTTAAATATGATGTTATCGCACTACAGGAGACGAAAGGCAGAACGGAAACCATTCGAAAAACGGACCACAACGAGCTGCTCATCATCGGACCTAAAGCGAACGGAAATGTTGGTGGAGTTGGTTTTCTGATCAATTCGACAATAGCCCACTTAGTAGACTCGCATAACATCGTCAACCCGCGTCTTGCCGTCCTCCGTCTGCGCACAAGCGACCGGGTTGCAATTTCTGTCATCAATGCATATGCACCTACATCGGTGGCGGCGGAGGAAGAGCGAGAAGAGTTTTATAGACTTTTGGAGAAGACGATTCAAGAAAAGAAGAGCTACTATAAATATGTCCTAGGCGACTTCAACGCCGTCGTGGGCACTAACTGCAGTGGAGACTGCAGACTCGGACCTTATGGCTCCGGCGACAGGACCGAAAACGGTGAACTTCTTCTGACCCTTCTATACGCGTGCCGCCTTTTCCATGGAAACTCCATGTTCGAAAAGCCAGCTAACCGACGATCGACTTGGGAGAGTCCAAACGGCCGAACGCATACGGAGATAGATCATGTTCTCACTAATAGACGCTGGAGTCCACTTGATGTATCCGTGCTGCCCTCTTTTGACACCGGCTCGGATCATCGCCCTGTGCGCGCAAAAATACGGCTCAACAAGCGCGACACGCACAGGCCCGCACACTTCAAGACTCCCTCCTTCGATACGGAGCTGCTCGAATCTGCCATTAAAGCTTATGATTGGCGTCTTTTAGAGGATCTCACAGAAGACTACGAACACCTAACAAAAGGTTTGCTTAAGTGTGCAGACATTTCTCGTCGTCCACACCTAGCCCGAATTCCGTGGTTGAATGCTCTTGCCGTATCCCTCTTGGAAAAAAGGAGAGCACTCAAGCAGGATCCCAACGCCAACCACGTGGAAAAAGTCCCCGCAACAAAGCCTGCCGTATGACTGTCAAGCAATCCCTTCGGGAGTACAGGAGAACCAAGTTACTGAAAGCAGCCGAAGCGAGATCGAGCATCAGGCGCTGCAAACGAGATCTCAGCGATCAGAAAGCTGTGATGTCGGCTCTCTTGGACAAAGATGGAGGTGCGAAAACGTCTAGAAGTTCTATGGAGAACATCGTTCAAGATTTCTACACAGAACTCTTTCGTTCCTCCACCTTTGTGCCTAAATGCTCGATGCCGCCTTATGAAGAGCCTCCTGCTATCCTCGATTCGGAAGTGGCAAATGCGATAAGAAGCATGAAGAAAGGTACAGCTCCAGGTTCGGACAATATCCCTGCGGATTTTCTCCGCTCTGGAAGTACTGCTCTTCACACCCTTCTTGCGGAACACTTCAACCACTACCTCAGATTGAAAAGGATTCCACAGCAGTGAAAGAATCAAGAACCATTACGTACTTTTATATTATTATATTAGTACGTATTCGGGTTTCATCATTACGGTACTGCCACTTGCTTTGTTTCGTTTTACAAGTGTTGTCTGCATTATTGCGTTCTTTCGTCGCCTTACGTTATACTTTTCTGGATTGTTCGGGCGCACTAAGAGTGCAAACTAAATAAATAAATAAATAAATAAACCATTCTTCTTTTCAAAAAAGGTCAGCGGGAAGACATCAACTACCGTCCCATCAGCCTATTATCGGTGGTGTACAAGTCATTCACGAAAATTCTGCTCAATCGCGTGGAACGCATATTGGACGAATGTCAGCCAGTAGAACAAACTGGATTCAGGAAAAACTTTTCGTGCATGGATAACATCCACGCGGTCAGTCAGCTTATTGAGAGAAGCTGAGAATATCGCCTTCCTTTAGCCCTTCTCTTCGTGGACTACAAGAAGGCGTTCGACTCTGTGGAGATCAACGCTGTTCTAAACGCCCTTGTGCAAGCAGGAGTTGATCCCGCTTACGTCCACCTGCTCGAACAGTGCCTTTCAAACACGTCAACATTCATCCAGCTGTTTGAGCGAAAGCTGAAGATTCCAGTCGGAAAGGGGGTGCGACAAGGATATACCATATCCCCAAAGCTTTTCACGGCTGCGTTACAATACGCGATGTTGAACCTCGACTGGGAAGAAAGAGGATATCCCGTTAATGGCAAAAAAAGTCAATAACCTCCGCTTCGTCGATGATATCGTCTTGATATCTAGCAGCACAGCTGAAATGGAAAAGATGGTCAACGAACTCAATGCGGTAAGCCGGCGGATAGGCTTGGAGATGAATATTTCCAAAACGCAATTAATGGTAAACAAGTGGTGCGATACGGGAGAGTAAGATTAGAAGGAAAAGCTCTGCAAAGAGTAGAATCCTACGTATATCTGGGAAGAGAGCTGAACATGATGAACAATATTGCTCCAGAACTAAATCGGAGAAGACGTGCTGCGTGGGCAGCTTTCGGTTCAATTCGTGAAGTGACAGACCAGGTCAGCGATCCCGACCTCAAGCCATCGATATTCAGCGCCTCAGTACTGCCAGCGATGTGTTGTGCGACTGAAACGTGGCCTGACAGTAAAACAATCGCCAAAGCCATAATGACTTCTCATCACGCGTTGGAAAGAAGTTTTCTGAAAATCAGTCGACGACAACAGTGGCAACAAGGCTTGTGAAGTTCAAACATAAAGGAGAGCGCTTGAAAGACCCGCTTCAATACATGGCAAATTCGAAGCACCGCTGGGCCGGTCATCTACTTCGTCGAACTGATGACAGATGGAGTCATCGAGTCACAGAATGGCTTCCGAGAAATAAAAGAAGACCGTCAGGACGTCCGCCGACTCGGTGGGCCGATTCGTTTTCCAAATATTTCAGAGAAAGCGGCCTACATTGGATGCAAGTCGCGAAAGATCGGGCGGTATGGAGGAGCTGTGGTCCCCGCTGAGAAGACCCTCTTGCCGAAGAGTAAGTATTATTTTTTATTTATTATTTTATTCTCAGCCTTGGGGTATAGGGGATAGGAGCATCGGAATGTGTGAGACGATTACATTGTACGGAAAGCTGGGAACGCGCCCACACCGGTCTTTTTCCCTATCAAGACTTATTGTTAGCCGAATAATTGCATGTCCCTGGTATAAAATTGCATGTCCGTGGTGTCCCTGTCCCTAGTATGTCCCTCTGCATCTCTCCATGTGATCCTAGTCATATATAGCACGCTAATGTCTGTGTTTTTGTGTGCATGTGTGTACACGTATTCGTGCAATCCGAAATTTATAACTAATGTTCGCGTGGGTCTAGAACGTCCGAACTTGGTAAGTCTACAGGAGGCAGGATAGCAGCACTTATGGCAAGTGGCAGGACAAGACTCCGCCCGTAGGGATCGAGTTAACGTGAGAGTTGTCAATTTGAAGCAGTATTTGGTCGAAGTACAGGCGGCAGGATGGGAACACTAATGGTGGTCGGGAGGACCCGACTCCGCGCGCAGGGAGCGGGGTTTGCGCGTTGTAAATGTTTGAGCGGAAATTCACAATCCTGCTCTCGTGGACATGGAGACTTGGGGATGTTCAAAATTGGTGGAGCACAGGAGGCAGGGTGGATGGGAGCGCCGACGACAGGATGGGAACACTGGCGATAGAAGAGGTATTAAAGACTCACCACTCACCAATTGAAGGCACCGTTCACGATCACCTGTATCACCTGTATCACCTGTATCACCTGTACTCCCGTTGATCGTCGATTTTCTCGAGCGGGCACCAGTAACGTCTCCATTCGTCCCTGTCGCAAGCCAGAGAAGTTCAGTGAAATCGCACTCGCTTGAGGGACACGGGGCAAGACATTACTTTCGTTCAGAGCTTTCGTGAAGAAGTCTGACCATCGCGTTGGCGGCCATCCTGGTGTTCGCTTGACGTCCCGAGGGATCCAGTCCGTAACCGCCCTGGCTCAACGGTCATCATTATATCGCATAACGTGTCCGGCCCACCTGATCTTCGATCTTTTGGCGTAATCAACGGCATCCCTGATCTTCGTTCGTCGACGAAGCTCGGAACTCCGGAATCCCTTCTGCACTTGCGTGTATAGAGAAATTCCGAGCCTCATCCTTTCCACAGCGCGTTGAATGACGCTAACTGCATGCTTATCCTGCTTTCGTAGAGTCCAAGTCTCTGAGACGTATGTCAAAGCAGGAAGGACCGCAGTGTCGAAAAGGTGAGCGCGGAGCCGGATGTTCTTCGTTTTCTTCAATACTCCCTCGATGTTCTTAAATGCTACTCACGCCGCGCGTCCGTCTGCTCAGCTCCGGAGCTAGGTCGTTCATCATGTTAACTTCTCGACCTAGATACACATAGCTGGAGCATTCAGAGATATTCGTTCCGTTCAGCGTGAAAGGAGCATCAGGTACCAATCCGTTTCGCGTGAACGTCGTCTTCGTTAAGCTCAGTCTCAAGCCGATATTCCACAAGCGTTGTCAAATTCGGCCAGCATTTGTTCCGCCTGCTCGATGTTGGGTGTTATAAGCACGATGTCATCTGCAAAGCGGAGATGATGTAAGTAGCGGCCATCGACCTTCACACCCATGCTTTCCCATTCCATATGACGCATGACGTTCTCGAGAGCGGCATTGAAAAGTTTGGGCGAGATGGTGTCGCCTTGTCGGACCCCCTCTCTTCACGTTGATGATGACTTGTTTATAGAATGGCGAGATCCTGGTCGTGAAGTTGTTGTAGAGCTCACGAAGCATCCTTACATATTGAGAAGGGACACCCTGGTTGCCCAGGGCTTCAATTACCGCTCCTGTCTCGACGGTATCAAAGGCTTTCTTTAAATCGATGAACGTAGACATAACGGCATTTTGTATTCTCGCGATACTTCAATGAGTCTTGTAACGGTGTGGATGTGATCGAATGTACTGAACCCTCTCCGCAACCCTGCTTGCTCGCATGGGTGCCCTTCATCTAATATTCTGCCAATACAGACAGCAGGCAAATTGGGCGATAATTGCCAATGTCGTCTGGATCTCCCTTCTTATACAACAACACGGTCTTGCTAGTTTTCCACGAAGTGGGCACTTTGCATTGCGACAGGTACCGCGTGAAAAGCCGGGCCAGGGTCTTGACAATGACTCTTCACATGTTCTGCTTTGATCCTGTCGGGACCAGGTGCTGTACCATTCCTCATCGACGTGATGGCATGTCAAATTTCGGAAGGGAGAACTGAAAGGACGACGTATCCGTCTTGCCTAAGATGGCAGGTAGGCCTGTAGACGTAGCTGTCGAAGAGATCAGAGTAGAAGTCGTAGATGACATTCTCCATTGCCCTTCGGGATGCAGTAACTGTTCCGTCAGGACGATGAAGGGAAGTCATCTTTGTCTTGTAATTGGCGAAATTCCGTCGAGCTTTGCGAATGCTCTTTCCGGCCTCGGCGGCTTCGTCCATAACTGCTGCTCTTCTCTCTTTCAGATCTTCCTCTATCGCTTCTCTGCGTACCTTCGCAAGTTCGGACGTTTGTTGGTGATTGCCTGTAGCTCGCGCGATACCACGCTGGCGTACCAGCTCGAGAGTTTTCGAAGAGAGACGTTTCTTGACATCTTTGAGACTCTCAGCTCTCCTGGCGCAATCGTGAAGATGTTCGACGAGCTGGTCGTATTCTTCATCGATGTTGTCGTTGACGGAATCTTCCCACAAACTCGCCAATGAAGCGAAGTGATCCCAATTGACCACAGTCTTGGGGCTTCGTTTCCTGGACTTCGCAGCTCTCTCTCCACGCACTGAAAAGCGGAATCTAGGGCGGAGGAGACGATGGTCTGATCCCGTGTAGAACTTCGGAACAACAGCGACGTCAGTCAGGCAAAACTTCCGATTGTCATGATGTGATCTATTTCATTATGGAACTGCCCACCAGGCAACTCCCATGTCCATCGGGAGTGAGAGGGCTTTTGGAATTGCGAGTTACCATGGATAGTGTGGGTCGACATGATAAACTCGGATAGCCTTTCACCCTGCTCATTCCATTCCATTCCGTGAGTCCCGATGTGGAGCTCTTCAGTCGTTCTTCTGGGGCCAATCTTGGCGTTGAAATCACCGACGATGACCTTGAAGAGAGTATGGTCTTCTCTGAAGAGCTTCTCCAGGTCCATATAGAACGCCTCCAGCTCTTCTTCATCGTAGCTCGAGGTTGGTGCGTAAACAACGAAACTGTTAGAGCTGTTGTTGAGCCACATCTTCTCAATCGCAAACGTCCGATTCGGGTTGTTAAGCTTTCGTACGAATCGATGTTCATGGCCAAGTGCGTGTTGACGAGGACACCTACACCGCCGACGCCTCTGCTGTCGCATGTTCCGAGGAACAGTTCTTCTCCAGTTTCACATACAGCGTGCAGCGGGCGATGCCTTCTCGTCTTGGTCAGTCCGATGACGTCGTACTTGATTTTCCTAGCTTGTATCATCGGGTCTTCTATACACGCTTCCGATGCAAGCGTCCGTGCGTTGAAAGTACAGGTCGCCATCTTAGTCCTTCTCCTTTTGGGCAGCCTGTTTTGGCCCTGAGACTTTAGCAGCCTCTCCCTAGCGGTCCTACCCAACGTTGCCGTATTGGGGGCTCCCTCAGGTTCAGTGGAATAAGGTCCATTTCTGTTACTGTTTTTGGCATGAATCCACGTGTAACTTGCCAGGCTCTAACACGTGGGGGCCTACTTTCAGCCGTGTGGACATGCGGACGTGCCGTTGATTTATATACATATATATTTTTTTATAAATATAATTGAATGGATAATGAAAGCTCCAAGCAAAGTTACCATCGAACAGTAGAAAAATGCTGGCGAGAGCTTTCGGACCATACAAGCCGACATCTGATGTTAAAGACGGAAGCATGTGGCAGGGCAACAGGTTGCCTCCCTTTTGGTAGGGAAAATTTCCCCGAGCGAGTCCTTGTCCTTAGTCCAGAACGCAGTGATTTAGACGTAATGTCCCGGGGCTTGCCGTGTGCAACTTAACGCGTGAAGAACGAATTCAACCGCGACCTCGGACGGACGGATAAGGGGGACTCAAGCAAGGGAACCGCCATCCCTCCAGTTCATCGACAACTACCTAACCGCAGCTTCGAACGCGAAGCGGCAAGTCGGTCAATATAAAGCCTCGCATAACTGGAAATTGCCGGAACTTTACATTGGAGCACATGATGAAATAGTAAAAAATTACAAAAACCCGGTTTTTTTTTATTTAAACAAGAGTGGTAAAGCGGACACGCCCACACGCCGCGCGTTCACACACCCACCGCGTTGAGGTGGTAGGCCAGCGGGTGGCCGTTCACGATAAATTTGGGTAATCCAGATTATGATGAAAAATGGAAGACAAGTTCGAAACTAGTGCGACTGAGGTGAAGAAACTGCGTGCATCGGTGTTTCCAAAGTGAAAAAAGGCTTCGGAAAACCATTAAAAAGGGTGCTGGACGAGAGAGAAACCAGAAAAATGAAGAAGAGTGGGGCGTCCGGACGAGCTAAACAGTGTGTTTCACTGCGCGCGTGTGGGTCCTGGTGCGAATAACAGACAATGGTAAGCCAAAATTCATTCACTTATAAGCATGAATAAACAAAAAACCGTAGTAACAGCAAAAGTGGCTCACCTTTTTCAGCCTCTAGGAGTAGGAAATTAAATAAGGGATCGCGGCAGCAAAAAGAAAAACAATGGAAAGAAGAATGGGAGAAAAACATCGCCTCATCACTCGGCGATTAGCTGATTGTGCGTGGGTCATAGAGCGAATAATAGCAATCTGCTTTGTCTCGATACTCGTCTTGACACCGATCGAGGGGCGGGAACGCGAAACACGGCAACAACGGGGCTGCCACTATGCCCTGGACGTCGAGATTGGGGGAGTGAGAGGGTCCCTTCTACAACCCATGGGGGCCGCTGGGTATTAACAAGGTAAGAACTCAATAACTTTTTTTATCGTGAACGGTGCCTTTAAATCCTGACGCCTTTGTTACGATCTAGCCTTGATGGGCTCTGACCGACCGCTAATATTTTTGAATTCTCATCTAATGATATATCTACAGAGGAAGGAACTTCCTATAAACAAATGTGATAATGTTGTTATTATGATCGACAACATTCGTGAGTACCACTAAAGGCTTTGATTACCCACCAGTTTGACCTTTTAAGATGAACAGAAACAGATCGGGACTTCAAATCACAATCTAAGAATCGGCACATTCTGAACACCATCTCCATGCCCTGTTGGTCCTCTGTCAAACTTCATGTCCAAAATGGTTAGCGGGGCGACCCGACTGGTTTGAAAAATGGTATGATATTATGGTGAAGGGATACATACGTCGATCTGAAGCTCAATTTTATCCATTTATTTGTCTCTATGGCTGAAATTACTGGTGGTCGTGCAATGATCGGCATCATACCACTCGCAGCCGTTGCGAAAGTTGGTTGCCGCTCAAGATAAGTTTTCCTCAGCCGGAGGTCACCTCCACAGCAGTTATGATAACAAAACCAGAGGAGCTCTCTCGGAGGCGCAATGGCGGACGAGTTCACTAAAGGTGCAAGTCATCAGACCGCAAGTAGTAATGTGTTTTGATTCCTCGTTTAAGACTTCAATCCTAAAGTCCAAACAAAGAGCAGAGTAATATGGAAGTGGTACAGTAGGATCGAAATTGTCGCGTTGCGGTGGGAGAGATGCCGCGCGCGAAGGAATGTAGCAGAATGCAGCAGCAACGAAGAAATACAGGAACAAAGTAACTAACATTAGAATCATGCCAAAATTCATAATTGCATATCGATTGTGTTGTATGATGAACGCTAGAACTGTGATAACGAGGCGTAATGGTTCGCGACTAGAATGATCAGTAAGGGAATGAACGGGGACTGAACTTAACATTAGTCATCAGGTGGCTTAGTATGAAGGTTTTGATGATTACGACTAATTGAGGGTCTAACGTCAGTCACTGAGAGTAGAAAATATCAATAGGAATAGCCTCCCAGAAGAGGGAAATAGTACTCTGCCGACCCTACTGCGCGGGCGCAGACTTCCACGCGTCGTCCGACAGTAAGGTCGAATAGTAGTGTAATGGCAAGTGGCGCACTTCAAACACGCATGCTCCCAGGTCCTAATCCCAGATCTATATCCGCCTGAGCCAACCAGTACTTCCATTCCTCCGGGGTTGGTTAATTAATACTAGACTCGTCTGGGAGGATAAAGGCGTTGATGTGTACATCGGCTGATCACCGCAAGCCCTTGAATAGTCTAAATACGCATTCAATTCATCGCTACGATTCTGAATAAAAGTCGAATGAGCGGGCTCATGCCTCAGACGGGATTGTCCAATGCCCCAAGACTTTAACATTATCCTCTATATTCATAAACAATGGAATCTGTCACATCTAAGGTGTAACTTCATTTCTATGTATGTGTTGATCAAAGTCAGGGCAAGAAGGCTACAGTCATTCAGCGACCCCCCGTTCTATTCACTATAGAAGCTCATGCTTAAATAGGTGGCTTGAAATGTTGCTGTTCTTCACCGTCTATATTCTGGCAATAATTTTATGAAATTGTCGAACTAAGGGAGCCATCATCCTTGACTCATTCTTCATAGCAGTGCTCGATGGGAATCACACCCTTCTACTCTTTATTTACGTTATGCACTGTCACGTGCTATATTATTTACGATCAAAGCTCGTACTTCTTAACAAACATCTCCGTGAAAATATAGCGTTATGGAATGCCTTAACAGTTTTATTTACAAACTAGAGGATCTTCAGCGATTGCCATCTTCAGAATATTTCGCGCACAAGCAAAACATGGGTGTAAATCGCTGGGTGTCATTGTCTGGATGATCTCTGAAACTGATGGTGAGCCCAATGCAGACCTACCCCCTACAATCGTTTTGAATCTTGTCCTCGATAACGGCCCGATAGAAGCTGTATTTATTCTACATTGCTCTCCTTTGACCTTGCGATGACATACTGTTGAAAATCTTTTAGTTCGTCATTACCAAAGTCGTTGTAAATCAGCTAACTACTTCTCACATCCTGTAAAATGCAGAATTTCTCGCTGTGAAATCAGCAGCTCGAGGAAAACAAAATCTGCAATGACAGAAAGTATTTTCCGGAACAGGGGTCCACACCTATGTATTAGGTATCGACGCTTTTCAGTCAAGTGCTTTCTCTTTGCATTCCTTGTATCCAGTTAGTACCTGCACTGCATGTGATCTAATGATCTATCCTTCTGAGACCACTGAGACTTTCGAGATAGTAAGGTGTACTGGCGACTATCGTATCATCCTCCCTCGTTATGAAGTCTACCGAAGTCAAAGGAGTGAGCCGTTTTTGACATGGCATTTAACTTCAGAGGAATCAGAGATTTTCACACCGTTCCTGCATCCAGCACTGTTTAACAGCCAGTTTGTATTCTCGCTTTTCTTTACATACATATTTGGAGATGATCACCCATTCTTAGCTCCAGTAAATATACGTTTGTGTTCATTTGATACACTTCGTTCTGTAATTGATATAACTTTATTAGATCATTCGATACCAATAGAACTACTTCACTCGTAAACAGTCGTACCGCTAGCACGGATCCATTTGTAAATCTTCACAGTTCATGCATTTCCTTTGCCGAACTCTAACCTAAAGAATGTGTTTACTTCCATCCGAACACTACATACCCTGATCACGTATTTGGAAACTTTGGGATTCAAGACAAATATAGAATTACATATGTTGAAAATACTTCTCTCACCCTTCTACCCGCAGTTGAAAATCGACACAAACCCCATTCCTCCCATTGCGACTCTTCTTTAGAAAATCTACCTTCTGAAAATAAAAGAGAGACAGAACTGGACGATTGTTAGAGGTAAAGTCAGTTGAAGTGACATTGATTCGATTATACGCGAAAGGAAGATTTCACTTGAATGGATGAAACTTGATGAGAGGTCTTAGGTCATAACGCAATACAGGTGAAACGCGGTGTCATTGTGGAGTTGCTTCGCCTTCGCCTGTCACCAGCTGGCGTAAGATATATATATATATACATATATATATATGTATATATATATATATATGTATATATATATATATATATATAAATATATTAGGTTGAGTCATAAGTCCATGGACAAGATGATAGTGATGATTTCTAGAGATCATAACTCGGGAAAGAGGAGATGAAAGTGGACGCGCATAGCATTGCTAGATAGAGTACGAAAAGCTCTCCAAAATACATGCTGAAGAACACGCCTAACTGTTTCCTTTCCTGCAACCATGCCTCATGATTTCAAGCCGTTGCAAGTCAATCCTATTTCTTTTTTATCTAGCCAAGAACCCGCGGAGATCGATAGACGTATCAAGGAAGTTTACAAGAAGGGTGCTACTGCTAGATGCACAATTCACAAGTGGCACACGAAGTTCACGTCGGACGACCATTCCATCGAAAATTAAGACCGTCCGGGACGCTCAATGGAGTTGGATTTGGAGGTACTGCGGAGCCAGGTGGAAGCCGATCCGTATCAAATTACTCGTGAACTGGCAGCCACCCTTGGGAAAATTATTTTTTTAATTATTTAAATTATTATATTTAAATTATTCGTGGATTGAAGTCAATCGGCAAGGTGCGAAAGCTCGGTCGATAGGTGCCTCATGCTTTGAAGCAGAATGACATGGGTTTTCGCGCCGACATGGCACCTTCTCTCCTCACGCTCAAGCGCAGGAGATGGTCAGGTGTACTCTCTAGCATGTATTTTGAAAAGCTTCTCACACTCTATCTAACTATGCCTCGCGCGTCCATCCTCGTCATCTCTTTCCCGAGTTATGATCTCTAGAAAACATCACTATCACTTTGTCCGAGAACTTATGAATCAATCTAATATATCTTACGCCATATATATATATATGAACTTATGAATCAATCTAATATATCTTACGCCATATATATATATATATATATATATATATACGTTCTATTTATTGTCATGTGGGAGCAGCAATTACCTTGAACACCCACCAAATTAGTAGGTTGTAAGGAAAGTTCTGGCCGTTTCGTCAGCTGTTTTTCAAAAAGTTATAACTCATCTCAAAAAGAACGTTTTTGTTTATAGTAAGCCCCATTCGACTCTACACATGTTTGCCAATGTGATGCAAGTCTGTTTACTCCATTCTTATAAAATTCCGGAGATCTGGATTTCAAAAACTCGAGCAAGGCAGCTTCCTCATCGCCTTGATTTTTGAACAATCGTTCCTTTAAGAAGCTGTCCAGATGTTCGAGTAAATGGTAGTCAGTTGGTGACAGGTCTGGTGAGTGGGGTGGATGAGGGAGAGCTTCGATCCGCAGCTTGTTCAATTTCTGGAAGACAATACGTGACACATGCGGTTGCGCATTGTTGTGTAAGAGCAGTAGACCGCGACGACTGATTAGTGCTGGCTGCATTTGCCCCAGTTTCGTGTACTCCTTGTGAATTTAATCACAATACGACTGTGCGGTGATAGTTAGACCTGGAGAAAGAAACGCGCAATGGATTAATCCATGGTTGGACCACCAAACTGTGATTATTGTCTTTGTGACGTGTAAACTTGGTTTGGGAATTTTTTTTTTGAGGCTCATCCACACCCTCCCACTGAGCAGAACTCTTCCTGTTATCATACAGGATCCATTTCTCATCACACGTTACAATACGATGGAGAAAGGTCTCAACATCATTTCTTCTCAACAGCGGACTTGAAACCTCTAAGCGATTCAGTTGTTGCTGCTCCGTGAAATCGTGTGGCGCCCACTTGTCAAGCTTTTTCACCATTTCAAGCAGCTTGAGGTGGGCAGCGACGACTGTGTAGGAGACACCCATCTTCTTCTCAATCTCTCTCAAAGGTTGACGTCGATCTTCTTCGGCTGCTCTTAGCAAAACATCGCGATCAACTAACGATTGTCGACCAACTCGCTCTTCGTCTTCCAGTGACCCGTCTCCGCTTCTCAACTTCTGAAACCAGCGACGAACCGTTCGCTCCGATGCAGTGCCTTCCCCCATACAATGTTTATGTTTGTGGCTGCATCCTTCGCAGTTCGACCAAGTTTCAACTCGTGAAGTAAAACCGTTCAAAAAGCAGTCTTATCCATTCTGCCAAAAAAAAACTTCCTAAGGATTCCAAAACCTTACAGACTTTGAAGAAAGCGCTATGACAGAAAGAGCAACTAATGATTAATCTAAGGAAAACAATATGTCGATTAGTCAGAATGGACGACCGCTAAAATTTGAATTCATATGGCGCTTGCGTGGGAACGGCCAGAACTTTCCTTACAACCTAATATTTCTCTCTGGGAAATGACTTGGAAAGAGCCCAACAAGAGCTCGAAGTCCGGTGACCTTGGTCATTGAGCATCGCTATGTTGGATAAGCGGACATTACTGCGCCACTTCTGGGAAGTATTTCATCGTGCCAAGACCATGTAACGGCTTTCCAGGAATCAACGTTCAATCTCACCAATGTTCTTTTTGTGTTCTTTTAGAGCAAGTTGCAAAATCTAATTGCAAACTGTGCTTCCAACTACTGTAACTGATACTTCACCACCGAGTGAAGAGTAGAATAAATCCAAAGATTCCAGAAATGGGAAGAAAGCGCTGATCCGGAGTGCAAGTCGAAAAGCAGTACGCATTTCTAGGAGAAGGGAAAAGGATGCAAACCCGAGGTCTGTACGTATACTTGTTCCTGAAAGTTTTTGCATTACTTGTCTGCTCATGCTAGGCTAATCCGTTATTTAATTTCAATTATTCTGAGGCAGTTCCCGATAAAAAGAACAGTTTTCTCTGAGCGTATGAACATAAATATTATCATAAACAAAACTAACAACGGGAAGCAATTAGGGCTATCAGGACACTACTAACCAAGATTGTTTGACAGCAATGATGGAACAAGTTTGGTCGTCAGCTGACAGCCGTTCTCAATTACCATAGTCTGGTCGTGACCGTCAACAAGGAGGGAGGAATCTGATGCCGGAGATGCTGCATGTAGAATACACAGGCCAATTTTGTAGGTTGCAGCCTAAAAGACAGGAGTCGTAAGCAGATGGGCCGGTTGTTTCTGTCATATAGGCCATTGCTAGTGTAATAAATAGTAATGTAATATGAATGTAAGACGTAGAGTAAGAGTTTGTAATACGAAAAACAACTTTACTGCAACATAAAAAAATCCTACACGAAACGTTGAAAATTTTTAGGTCTTAGGAAGTGAAATTGTTTAATTTTTTTTTCGTATATCCTGGAGGTTTCGCTTATGTCTTGCAACATATGTGACATTTTTTCGACAGGCTTTTTACTACTTGTATCCAACTCTTCGCAGTTGCTCAATTCCATTTCTATAATACTTCAATAGTGCAATCCTTCAATACTAAATCAGGATCATCGGAGTTTTTTCTTTCCCCAGTTTTGTTTCAGATCCCTAGATACCAGTATTCAGATGGTACTAGGCCGGAGTACGCAGGATGAAGTAGAGCCTGCCAACATGGCTCTGCAATTTTTTCTTGAGCTATCATTCCAACACGCGGGAACGTCCGATAACGTCAGACATTATCATGTTGCAACATAATTCACTGATTTCGTATTACGTTGACGCAGAATACGAACATATTTCTAGAGCCAGTTATTATAGCATAAATAAAAGATCTCACCACTGTACAACATATTCGGTATCAGCGCAAAACGAAGTGGCCATACACTTCACCAACAGCAGAGTAACGTTGTTTTCTCGAAAATCAGACTTTGATTTCTGCGCTAGTATGCCCCCTGCAGGCACCCATTGTCTCTTCTTCGTATTAGGTTGATGCATAACTACTGCGGATTTTTTCACGGCTTTTTTCCTCTCGATTGAATTTGAATATTGAGTTCGGGTTTTTTCTGGAATGATCTACTTGATTTTCTCTACAAGAATATATTCAGAAAACCATCCGCATATCCGCGAAATTAGGCTTAACTACTTCGAGAAAGATTGGAAGGTGGCACAGTCATTCCGCGATCTCAGTTACTTTTCGGCGATCGTTCATTAGGTGATCTAGTGAAAGTACACATGATTCTCTGGCGGTACGCAACACGGCTATTTTGATATTTTCTATTTTGCCTGCATTTTACCTGCCTCTATATATTAGGTTTATGCGTAATTATTGCGGATTTTTTCCAGCAATTTTACTTGAAGAAACTATAGAAATACTAAGCAAAGACATATTCAAATAATTACTCCGGAACTTATTCACCATCTACGTCAAGCACTGCTTCCCATTGATTAATTAGTCGGATCCCGAAAGCGAAGAAGTTTTGATCCTTAGGGACGATCCACGCCTTTACATCGGCCATCAAGTCATCCAAATCGACTTAACTTCTATTCTCTAGCCATTTTTTCGATGAACGGTTGACGAGATAATTCATAAAAGTTTCTGCTGGCGAATATGGCAGGTTTAGGAGCAGATCCCATTTCTTGGTTGGCTCTGGCTGATTGTCCGATCACCGAAAAGACTCTGCCACCTTCCAATCTTTCTCGAAGTAGTTAAGCCTAATTTCGCGAATATGCGGATGGTTTTTTGAGTACATTCTTGTAGAGGAAATCAAGTAGATCATTTCTAGAGAAAATCCGAACTCAATATTCAAATTCCATCGAGAGAAAAAAAGCCGCGCAAAAAACCACAATAATTATGCATCAACCTAATATAATAACATTGTGTGCACAGCTTTCACCTCTACTAAAAATCTCCTTACGAAATGCTCTCAATTGAGGATGCGGAGCATAGGCTGACGAACACGACGCGGTCGATTTTTTCTATGCTCTGAAATGATGGGATAATCACATTGAGTAGGCTTTCAAAACTCGAGATGGTGCAGGCTTCTGAAGGCTGTCATGGAGATACCCCAAGTGACGCTGATCCTTGTGTGGCAGCTTTCAGGTTCGTTAAAGATCCTCAAGAATCCTATCAACTTCATTGATTGTAGGGCGCCTACATCAGAAAAACAAATATCCCCAGAAACGAACCGACTGAAGCAACGATACGCAGTAGCGAAACAATGTGCTCAAATGCAGACGAATACTTGACGCTGTCTCTTTTACAGTGCCAGAAAGTATTCTGAATAAATAACGGTCAACGAGTGCAATTTTTAAGTTGAACTGTCCCTGAGCTTTTTCGTTGCAACTGATTAGCGTTGAGGCACATTGATAATCTCAAGTTAGGGATTACGAAAATGTCGTATGATCAATGAACCAAACTACTTGTAATTCAGATGACGAGGGTGTTGACCTATGTATTAGGATGGAAAGTCTTTGCGCATTTTGGCCTATATGTTGTGAAATCTATGGGATCACTTTGAACGTTCCCTGTGTAACACAGGTAAATGCAGGTCAATGCACTCTTGGCACTACAAACAATTTAGATTGTATTTCCTTCACGAGTTAAGAAGAAACGTATGTACAAATCGAGCGACAAGAAACACTCGCGGGATGATAGCGCCCTCAACTGTTTTGTACGTGGCGAAAAGCAGTTGGTACACAAATTCGAAAATGGCTACTTTGACCTGATCGGAAACCATAGTTTGTGAGACCAGCTGGGCTGAACCACATTCCGAAGCTATAATAGTTGCAGATTATTCCAAGCGTAGTACCTGCGAGCTAGCACAGAAACTCAAAGCCATCATGACACAATATCTGCTCACTTGCATTACCTCGGAAAGCCTTGGAGATACGGTGTATGGATAATCCAGAGCTGAGTGGTCTCGAGCTCGAAATGAGAAAAGGGGTATTCCAAAACATGTTCACTTTTCGAAGCACCTTCGCATGGCTGAACGACCTAATTAACGGAGACGAAAAGTTGGTTCTCTACATAAAGTCCATGAGGAAGCGCAGCGGCTAGGACGCGAAGAACATGGAATTACGGCCCCCAAAAAAGAGCGCCGACCCACAAAGGCAACGCTCAGCGTTTGGTGGAATTCGAAAGAGGTCGTCCACAGGGAGCTGCTGCCTTCGAGCTCTACTGTCACCGCCAAAGTAAGGGTGCGTCAAAATTATAGCGACAAGGTATTCGAATCGTCTCGAACGACTCGAACGATTTTAGCGAACTTCCAATGTAACAACGTTTATTAATCCTTCAAAATTAAAAACATTCAATGGATCTCGAAAATTCCTCCGTTGGCCCCGACGCAAGCCTTGAGACGCTCAGGGAAAGCATCGACGGTGGCACGCAAGTATCTCACGCTAAGCTTGTCCCACACCTTCTCAAGAGCTCTTTTCACCGAATCCACAAAGCGATGAGGTTTCGAGCATGGCTGGATGGCTTAACAATTGTGGCAATAATAAATTTGAGCGGTCAAATAGTTTGAGTGTGGTCAGGTGAACATGAAAATAGTGAAAGGCGCAGAGACAAAAAAAGAGATTTTAAAAAGCGGTCCAAAAAAGTGCGCGCATGTGCTGTCGCCATAATTATGACGCACCCTGTGTTTATCACTAATCTCTTAACAAAATAGTACAATGAAGCTGGGATCTGTTGCTTACTGCCTTTACCCAACCCCAGAGACGACGATGGACGGCATTGACGGTGGCACGCGGCTAAGGTCGTCGAGGGTCCGAGAACTTCTCCCCTAACCCGGCGTCGCACACGCCGTACCCGCCGCCTATCGCAAGATTGTGATGGAAGATTGGAGCGCGCAATTCGTGAGGTAGGGAGTCCTTCAATTATTCAAATTGGCTGGGCGCTCTTTTCAATTCCAATGCAGTCTTGATCGTTGCTTACATAGGACGAGTCATTCTAATTAATCAAATCTAATAAACATAAAAATTAAAAAGAAACAGAAGAAAAAAACGATCAAATCCAGTGAAAAAGCAAGCCAATCAACGAAAAATATCGCGTCCTATCGATTGGCGGAAGGCGGGGTGAATACGGTAATTACAGTGACGTTTGCCGCATGCCGCAAGGGAGAATGCCGCAATCGGGGAGAAGTTCCGTTACCCGCGTCCTATCGATTGGCGGAAGGTCGTCGAGTTGATCCCAGCTTCTTGCAAGGCATTTTCAAGATTACTTCAGTTCTTGTTAGGGCTAGTGCATGCGTCTATTCCCAAGGTTGACCACATTGAAACATCCATGGGATTTATGTCAGGGCACCAGAGTGGTCACTGATCGAAGGTTTTGAACTCAGGGAACACCTTCCATGAAATTCTTAGACAATTTCTGATCTGCAGTCAGGAGCTTCATCTTGACAATATGTCCGGTTTGAATCGATAAAGTGTCCTATTGTGCACGACGAGGTCGATCAGGTCTCCAAATTAACTTTTACTCCTTAATTTACAAAGATAATCGGTGTTTTTGCCTCGGCGGTGACGCACGCAAAGGCCATCGCAGAGAGTCAGGGAGCCTAGCGCTGTATCACTTCCATTTCTTCCAGCTTCATAGACATCTTGTCTCCCTGCTTATTGAGCACCTTTTTCACTGTGAATGTCTTTTTGTCGGTGAACAGGAATTCCCTACGTTAATTTTTTCTCGGGAGGGGCAGCTTTTATGAGCCAACTTTATCTTCCATTTAGCCTGCTCACTGGGAAGTCACTTTTAGATCGTATAAAGGCCTTGTCGTGCAGATGATGCATCACGATTTTGCGCACAAAACTTCATGAGATATCCGTTCATTTAGCCATTTTGGGTTCAGAATGAACTTCGCTGCTACCCAAACTTTCGCCCTGCTTCCTTAACACTCCCCCTGAATATAATCGCAGGCATCTCACAATCAGGTTAACCACGTCTATCTGCAATTGTTCCCTTCTCTCGGAAGCGTCTTATGGTTGAATGTACCTCCTGCCTTCTCACGCTAAGTGGTCTGTAGATGCACAGTGCCAAAAGTGATACCAAATGATTCACCGAGTAGTGAAGCTTACATTAATTCCAAGATCTATCACAAGTTTAGTACCATCAGGAAGGCAGTAATTTAAACTACCTTGCGAAATGGAAATAAGCGAACGATTTGTTATGAATTCAGAAAAACATTGCGTCAGCGCGCACTGTAACCATAATTTTGGCCCACCCTGTTTATAGCAACAGGGGAAAGTCTAGTTTCTCCACGACAGTGTTCACCCATATATAGCGAATAAGACACAGAAGAAACTTCAAACTTGAAAAGACATAAACACCCCCCTTCCTTTTTTTGCCAGATCTGGGCTCAAGAGATTACCACCTGTTCCTGTTGCTATCGAACCATTTGAGAAAAAAAAGTTCGATGATGTGAACCAACCATGATGAGACGTGCATCCGCGAGTTCTTATCCTCCAAAATCTCAAGAATTCTATTCAAGCGGGATCCACAAGTTGCCTGATGAATGGTAATACGTTGTCGGCATTGATGGTGCATATATTTGCTTATTGTTGGTTGTGTGAGGGAAAAAATAAACCAAAACAAAAGCACACACTGCGCAAAAACTTTTCCGACAAGCCAATACTTTCGCTATCACTTCCAGGAACGGAATTTTGCGACGAGGGAACCACCGTTTTATCGAGACAATTATTTCCAGAACCTATTACACAAAATTAGATGATAGTAGATCAACTAAACCGTGCTTCAGCTAAACATACATACATATGACAGCCGCTAGGAGTCGAAGATATCCTTGACGGAGTATGTTGCGGGTGCGGACTTTCCGAAAGAAAGGAAATTGCGACAGAAAGAGAGAGTTTCAAACAATCTTTATAACTTAGTGCGCACAAGAATGTATCAGAGTGTGAGTGTCAGAGTGCGAGACTTTAACCCAGGTGCCCCTCCTCCAGTGTGGTCCGTCCCCGCCACATGTGAGGGTCGTGGGGATCATCGCCTGCGATGCGCAGGCGATGATAAAATATATTTACAAGTTTTTGCTTCATTGCCATATCGCGTTGTGTTAAGCATCGCCATGCATTGAATTTCTCTTCCAAACCCTCATACCAATTTCACGAGGATTTTTCCCCTTATATAAGCACGTATGTGATTCACTGATATAATTTCATAATCAATTCCTTGATAACTTCAGAGCATTTTGTGTACATTACTTCACTTCCCGAATCTCTACTGAACGCTAATGCTCACTCTGGAGCTCTTTTCGTAGCACGCTGCCCTTATTTGAAGCAAAAATACTCACTTTACATTTCCTGTTATCGATGCAAGCTGCAATACAGGCGACCACAGAGTTCATACCGGGATACGACATTATAATTTTTTTATGCATCTGTTTCGTTGGATAAACAATGTATGGCGTTTCGGCGGAGCAGTCCTTTTTCGCTGGAAAATCGTTTTATCGAGCTACTCTACAATTTACCAGTTGCGTTGCGCACGCTAACGCGTGCAACTTACAGTCACCATGTAATCCATATTGGTCAGTTAGATATGGGTTAGATTAGAGTTAGAAAACAGTATCAAGACTTTCTATTTCGTATCATATCCCTCACTCATTTCAATATGCGCCCACGTAACATTTCACAATCCTCATCGTGCCTACGTGACATTCTGCGGATGGATGCACAAAGCGACATACATACATACATACACACAAAGTTAGCGCTTCATATATAGGGAGACACGCTAGTCTCATTTTCCAATATACTTCGTTTCATACTGAGACATCATTCAGTTTTTACATGTTCCAAAACTCCTTTTGTTCTTGGGCGTGAATGCTGATGAATTGCTGACGTAGCCTAATCCGTAATCCAGTATTTTCAACCGGAGCAACCTAGTCTTTGAAAGTGCTCGACCTTCAAATAAGTTCACGGTGGCGGGATATGTAGAAGTTAGCATTTTCATTACTAAAAGCTGTTTTAGTGCTAATCAACTGGCGCCAGAAAAATTCAGGGCACAATCAAGAACCTTAGCAGCAATGTTTGCACCTATACACGCGATTGCTGTTTCTGATATCACCTTACAATGCTGATATTTAACTTCCGTGAGCTCAACTTCGGAAACATACAGTAACGATCGTAAAATTTCAAGATTTACTTTGATGCAGTGCAACCAACAAGAAACGAAATTCTCTATTTCACACAAGGAAGCCGGAAATATTGTGTGCAGAAAATATTCTGCACAAGATGATCTCCTTGTCTGACAGCTAAATTTTTTCAGCGAATGACTTGTCAAAAGTCCAGAAAGCACGCGATAATGAATGGATTCGGTGACTACAGCGATCAACAACATAGTTGCGAATACTCTATCCAGACGTGAAGTGAATCGATAGCAGCTACACATCTTGTATCATTGAACCGATCAGAACATTACGTTCGGGATGCCTACGGATCTCCTTAAAGGCACTGTTCACGAAAAAATGGTTTTGGAGATTTGCACATGGTTTGAATTCGAAGCCCCCTCTGATACCGTTTGTGCAGGAATTAGGTCGGAAAACGGCTGGATAGGGCACGATAAAGGCAGGAACATTGGGGAACGGGATGCCTCCGCCCCTCGCTAGGTTGACTACGAGTTCAAGTTGTCCTTCACCACATTCGCACTGGAGCGAAGTTGGTGAAAAATCGATACGCACATTGGCAAATTGCCAGGAATGATCAGCTGGTCGACCGCCTCGTACAGGAGCTAGTATTCGGCTGTTATTTCTATTATTCGCGTATCGTTTGTTTTTTTTTTGTTATTGATTTTTTACGGTAGCATTCTTTAGCTATTCTCGTAAGTTTATTGAAGATTTTAACATATTTTGTGTAGATTGTTGCATGCAAATGTTTTTTTTATTTCAGAAACTCCGTTTATTTTGATGTGTTGTCTGTATTGCAGACAATGCGTCGCCTTCGTGCATTCTCGCTCGAACACTCCCTAACCGCAGTTTTTTCAATGTGAAATTCGTCCAACCCCCCTTTCCAGCTCTTTTTTGACCCTTTGTAATTCTTTTTGTTCATCGTTTTTTGCGCTTGTTTCGTTGTTACCGCTTTATTCTAGAGTAGTCCTATCAATTCCCTTCAAAAAAGGGTACCCTAACTTTTTTTGTAAACAGTGCCTTTAACTGATTGCTTTCTCTCACTGAAGGATCGTAGCCGGTTAGCGACGAGGCTATGTAGTTTCCTCAGGTGGGGGATGGGAGAGTAAATCGCTGACCAGAACTTGATGATTCTTGCCCAAAGACGCAGATGCATTCCGAAGATGGCCTTCCTGTTTCTGCCATCTGCTGGGTCAATGAACCTTCCGTTTCTCTCAGGTGTATCCATTCAAAAGTGTGTGTAGAGTTTGCGATGCAGTTGGCATCCTGCCCATCGCCGCCAAAACATTGCATTCGAGTGACTGGGAATTATCTGAGTGGCGATTTGTGGCCCCTTAAAAAAAACTCCTCGTTCACATCGGTATCGCCTGCTAGCACTCTTAGTCAACCCAGCCTCCACGTTAAAGCCTAGCAAGCTACTCGTTGGGTACCCAATTGCCAAAAGCAGTAATATAAATAGGTCTCATCCCCCTGAACTTGAGCGACCTCCCAATACGGCAGCGTTGGGAAGGACCGCTCTGGAGAGGCTACTAAAATTTGATGTTCAAAGCAGGCTGCTCAAAAAGGGAAGGACTGGAACATCGATCTGTCAACACATGAACGCTTGAATGGGAAGCGTGTATCGAAAACATGATGATGCAAGCTAGCATGATCGAGTGTGACGTCATCTGACTGACCGAGACGAGAAAGCATCGCCTCATAGAACGAAATGAATGAGCAGGGTGAAAGACTGTCAGATTTTATCAGTTCGACCCACACTATCCATGATAACTCCTAGTTACAGAAGCCTCCTAATTTGTGCAGGTAATTGAAGCCTCCTGGTGTTCGCTTCCGCAATGAAATAGACCACATCATCTTCAATCGGAAGCTTTACTCAACTGACGCCGCTGTTTTTCCGAAGTTCTTCACGGAATTGGGCCATCGTCTCCTTCTCGCTATATTACGCTTTTCAGTGCGCGAACAGAGCTGCGAAGTTCAGGAAACGAAGCCCCGAGACTGCGATTTATGGACAAAACTTATTTTCTCGAAACTTTGACTCGAACCCATACCTGTGATTTACGGGCACGGTGCTCTATCTCTCACAAGACCCCGCTCGCCCTCGCCTTCTTGACTCATATTCCATGGCTTATTAACACTCACACGAACAACTTGTGGAGCCGGTCGGCCAGTATGAAAAAGCTGGAAGCTTTACTGACCATTTACTTTACTTTACTTTACTTTATGGTAAAGGTAAAAAAAGAGCTCACAAAATTCAGTACGAGGAAGTTAGACTATCAGGTTTACAATACACCGCCTCATTCTCGGGGTAGATGATGTGGTTCAAGTTACTGCCAATGTGTGAGAAGTTGGATAAATCTTTTTGCCTCCTATCTGATTTAATTTAGGCCGAGCAAAATTAATCGATTTGGAACTATACGGGCTTCGTTGGTTAAAAAAGAGTATTCGACGCCTGAATGGCTCCTGTACTCTACTAAAAGTAGTTCAAGTTGAAGACTTACTCTGCACGCAAAACTTGTCGGCAAAAATGAAGTTCGTATTGACGTCCAGTCGCGCAGTATTTCGATCAAGCCTTGGACGCATTCCGTAGAGGTAGCACTCCTCGTCTGCAGGTTCGTAATTTGCAGCGTAACAAGGGACTGCTACTCCACTGGCGTCCTAGAAAGCACGGTGCAATTAGTAACCATGACATTACAAGGTTTCTTTCTAATATATACATAAATCTAAAAGTAAAAACTTTAATATACTCAGTTGTAGAAGTTTTTTGGATTGCAAAAAGTTCATCGGTTTCATCGCGGTAACACCAGTTTCGAATAGATTCCTCGTCGCGGACAATAAAGATGCATTTCCTGCACAAAATGCCGTTCGATTGAAATTCGTAGACGCAATCTATCGATCTACATGTTTCCCAACTGATTTAACTTAAATCATGTAAAATTATTCGAATTTGTTCTTTACAGGCCGTCAAAAGGGAGGTTTCTGAGGTTTTGTCAGCTCCTGTAGCTGTTAAGAACTAATCAGTTATATTATATATATATATATATACATATATATATACATACATATATATATATATATATATGGTTGTTGTTCCCGCACCGTTATTTTTCTTTCAAACAAGCGGTGGATTTTGCTCGATTAACGTGTTATATATATAACGTGTTACCGCACCAAATGCTTTCCAATTCAATTATGGCGCGAAGAATAAATTCAGAAACTCTGTATACTTTCGCAATTTTGCCAAACGCTATAAAACTGAACGTCTTGCAAACGTCGCTGATTCTATTCTACTAGCTCTTGCTAAATTTATATTGCACTACGTCATTGTTTACCTACAATATTCTGTGAGCAGTACATTATGCAACTGCTTTGATCAACTCCTTTGAGCCGTGCTGCAACCTTAGTGGACGTCAGTCGATATCCGAAAAAGACAAAGTAGCTGACTGTCTCATCCCTTTGACATTCTGAAATCAAGAAATCGAGTTTTCGAATAAGTCTATCATAAATCAAGTTGTTTCTAAAAGGTTTTAATCTACCAAAAACGCGCTATAGCCTAGAAGATCAGTGACTTGTAGATACTGGCAAACTACGAATCAATGTTTGAGGAAGCATAGAATGGCCTCTGAGTCGGCTTTATTAGGAGTAATGCCCAGGATTCTTGTAACGTACCTATTAACAAGACATGTGTCTCTTTCTGGATAATATGCTCTAACTTTGAGTTCACCTTTGACCAATTACTGATTGATAAATAGCTGAGGCCATTTATGTGCAAGGCAGACTTGATGCATGAAACAACAGCCATAATAGGGTTAGAAAAATTC
Organism: Haemonchus contortus; assembly: GCA_000469685.2. NCBI lineage: Eukaryota > Metazoa > Nematoda > Chromadorea > Rhabditida > Trichostrongylidae > Haemonchus > Haemonchus contortus. The sequence continues at coordinate 45,368,834 of LS997567.1, read as the reverse complement.
TGAAATCAGACCGCTGCTGTGTGTAGGATTCAGGAAGCGGATTCCAACAGTAGGTTCATCAAAGTTAGAGGTAGTCCAAGTCCTTCGTGTAGTAGTAGGTATGAAACTCTTAAATATGAGTAGTTGAGAGAGTCTGAGTCTCGAATCTTTCTTAATTCGAAGCTGCTTAATTTCCTATAAATTTACCGTAGATGCTGCCTGGCCTGTTCGGAATTCCATGGAACTTCCACCGTTCGTGACTTCAAGAGCTGCGTATTGCAATGGGCGTTGTCTGTAACCATGCTTCGGCACTGGAAAGAATGGTGTTGGAAAGGAGACTGTAAGACCGCACATTGTGAAAGGTATATTGGGCCACCGTTTACTGCTTTACTGTTTGGGAAACTTATGACCTACCAACTTTATCTTGGCAGACGCCTACCCAACTGGTGCGCTCGTAGAAGTCGTGACCGATGGCCGGAACCACTTGAGATCCTGAAAAACCGTAGTGTAAGATTTATTCAATGAATATAGGGTGAGAGAACTTTAAAATGTCCCGTCAGTGGTGTTAATCCAATTCCTTATTCTCGCCAGTACAAAATATTTTTATTAAAGTGCCTCCTTCACGCATAATGCAATGGAAAAGAGGGAAGCGTCGGTGGGGAAAGTCCCCGTGTTCTGGTATAGAGTCCGTCCACGAATCGACTATTTGTTTGAAAGTTGTTCTTTATAATCGTGTGGGTATGTTCGAGGACCAAAAACGGACGGTGGTGAACGAAACGGGATGGACCCTGTAATGTTATACAAAGTTTTAGTTGAGCTTTATGACAGGTTAGGCTTTCCCAGGATGACATATTACAAAGTACCAGACAAGGGTAGTGGCTTTTTTGTATGAAAGAAGGAAGTATGGGAGATGTTGGAACTAACAAGTTCATATAAATTGTTTGACGATAGAGCATTTCATCCTTGAAGGAAATTATATACCTTCTTTCAACAATATCCCTTTATGACCATCGAAAATGTTCAATCGTAACAAAGCAATTGCTAAGAAATACCTATCTGGAGGTTCAATGGGAAGAAAATATTGGAGGAATTTTATCGCTACACAGTTACACTAAGCCCGCGTACCACGCTGGCATCCGTCAATGAATGCATAGGGAAATAACTGGAACAGAATCTAAACTAGTGAAAAGATACTATGAATTTTTTCCTCTTCGATCAATCCGCTTTGGGATCAGTCAAGGAGAACATTCCTTTTGATAATCGTGAATTGAATACGTATTTAACTTAGACGTACAATGAATATGGGTTGTCAACTAACGGCTTTTTGATATACAATTTAGTGTATTTATGCTATCAGGTAAGTCAGTAACCCCCGGAACGGAGGAGGAAGGATGGTATGTTTGGTCAGCCTATATCGTTACTGAATCGAATTCTGACGCAAGGGCCACAAGTGTAGTAGCCCATCTAATAAATTCACCTCCTACGCAACTTTAGAATCTCAGAAAATGAAATAGTAAGTTTACTTGCCATTGAAATGACCGTTATGCCCATATAGCTGACATGTTGAATGAAGTGTGTGGTAGACCACAGAGGCGCAACCATCCTTCAAGTATTCAACTTTGCTGACATAAATTTCAATGAAACTCATGCCACATAACACTTATTGAAAACAACTTACTCCTGTTTTGGCGGCGTTCAAAATGCAGTAGTTTAAGCAGTCCCCCACTGTTACTCGAAACAACTCGGCGTTCGAATACGAATTGGAGACGCCATGCCCTACTTTGTGCAGAAAGCATTTCGACGCTGCAAAAACAGCTTCACATGTTACGTAGTAGAAACGTTAGAAGTCGATACGGTGTTTCCCTTCAGTCCATAAAGCAGGAAAAATTAAAAATTACCAGAACATATGGGTTTCTAATTAAAATCGAACGGGTCCTTATTTCGGGAGCAGCCCGATATTTCTGAGGAGTAGTTGACACTCGAGTAAATTGAAGTTATAACCAATAGTCCCCGTAGAATTTACAAGGATTTGCAGTCTTGTGCAAAATCAAATATATTAAAATCCAATCATGCTGCTGGAATATAATGCTGCCACAGGATTTAGTGAATTTTGTATGAAATATTAGTCATACAGATAATAGGAAGTATAACGGATGATGCACTTTCCACCGCGTAAAAAGGGGTTCTTGTTGCAGCTCCACTCTACCAAATCATTTAGAAATCATGCTAGTTTAATTATTCAAGCCGTATCTTCTCCGTTTTGGACGATCTTCCATAATTTTTCGAGGGAACAAAGGAACATATCGCACAGGACGGAACAATACCTCTGATAAAGCGATCACCAATCCTTCTTGATCTCACTTGTTTTTTATTTTATTGTTCCGAGAACTGACGTAGGATTAGCCCCAAGTCACTGTCCCACCACTGAAGGCTTGTTTCTGTTTGACAGTAAAGCAGTGGTTCATTACTTTTGTTATGTTACTGCTACTTATATTTGAGCATTAGATAAAATATCATTATCTGCGCTTGTACTGTATTCGCTTGCAGAAGATTATAGCATTCCAAACCATAGTCGTTGCTACTCGTGACACATTCAAGCATTGCAAAATGTAGTAAAAAGTGAACTATGAATCAGTGGAAGCGCTCTCCTCAATCGGGCTAAGTCATTAACTAAAACTGAAAGACGAAAATCCTAATAGTGAAGAGGAATAGGTGTAGTGGTTGCTATAGAGCACATTAAACGAGGGAAGTTAGAAAGAATTTACTTACTAAACGTCACTGAATTCGATGCAACTTGTTTCAATGAAACGTAAAGTAGCGGGATCCACAGTATCATAGCGTCTATAGAACGTGCGGAGAACAAGATGGGTGAAACAGTGAAAGCGTGAACAGGCGCCGAGAATGACCTAAATGATTCAACGCAAAGTGGGGGCTTGTGTTTCTACAGCGCATGTCTTCAAAACTAAGATTTTTGATACCGTATTCTAAGATACTCGATGATGCGTGCGGACCACCTAGTTCTATTAAATTTATTCATTTATTCATTTGTTGCAAGCTTAGGTGCACTAACTATGTACAAATTCACGATCACATTATCTCAAGAACGTGCGGTAAAATAGAAGTGAAGCATGGATCAAAATAAAAGGTAGAGAGATCTCCAGTCAGGTGCGTAGAAAAATAAATGAAACGAAGAAGAAGTGCACCACAGGAAAGTCAGATAGGTACTAAGAACTGTATGATAGTTGAAGAGCTCTCCACATTTGATTTCAGTAGGCGGATGGCGATAGAGATAACGTCACTCCCAGACAAACACTGTGGAATCGGAGACCTAATTTTCGGATGTTAGGTACTCCCTACCCCTAACAATTCAGCCTCCGGCCCGCCATTATGATTATCACAGCCTTGGAAGGTATCAGATTGTGAAACGAGAAAGTCCAGTCGTAGTACAGGGGATTCATGGCTGATCCTAATGATCCACCTCACGAGTACTTACTACCTGATGAAAAGAATCACTTAAATACAATAGATTCCATTAAGACAAAACAAAAACAAATAAAAGAAGGGTAAGGCTCCAAAGGAAATAACCGGAAGTCTAGTAGGTCCCTTTATTTCACCGAGAGTCTACCAGGCTCAAAGATCGTTGCAAAAAGCATCAGCAAGAAGAAGCTACGAGCAAAATGCTGAATGGATGAATTTCAAGAGTTTCAAAAAGGTATTCAAATATCTTTTATTCCAAGACGTGGAAGCAAGTCGATTTTTTATACCTAAATTGAGATCTTTGCTATTTCGCTCAGCGGAATTTTAAACATCTGAAGCCTGTTTCCCCCACTTAAAAGTAGATAGTTAGAAGCTTCACGTTACTGTTTCTTCATAGGTTCAGGACATTGTAGAGGGACTTGAGAACGTTCTAGAGCGGCAGTGATTCCGTGGCGAAGACTGTATCCTTCCTTTGGAAATCCTTACCGTTCTTTTCAGAGCGTTTGGCGAGCGCGACGCGATTTTTGGGGAGGCGTTATCACTCCCCGTTTGTCTTGCGAAGCAGTCAGTCTATTAAGAGAATAAGTAGCCTAATGTGTTTGCCTTCTCAATCCGTCTAATCTCAAGTATGACACTTTTGGAAAACGGGATAAAAAATGTCTTAAAGTGAACCTAAAGTCAGCTATCGTCATTTATCTGTATTGGCTACTATGCCCTTCCATATGGGAGGGATCAAGCCCATGTTTTTGTCGCACGTATTTGTCGCATGCTTCACATATCGAGGGCCGTTCAGCAGCGGCTTATTGCCTTCACGGTAATCAGCTTTGAATTGCTAGAGCGAGCCTCTATTGAAATAAGTTTCTCCAATCACTAGAAAGCTCTGGTGCAGCGGTTCTTTATTGAGCGATTCTTATAAGCCTGAAATTATTCTTTTCTATTATAATTATAAGGTTGTTCGAAGACCTTTTTCAAAACCCTGTTATCGCGTTTCAATCAATTGTAACAGAAATGGGAATCGAACCACCGAAGAGTGGTTCACACGAATGGACGTCAGAAAATTTTTTCTGTCAAGTAAACACGCACTTCATTTATATCGCCATTCATCCCTTGATTGTCGCGGAAATTCGAAAGTAGCTCGAGGGAGTGGAAAACAATTCGGACTGAACTGGAGCGAACTAGAACTAGATTGTTTTCGTTTCGTTCAGGGCAGATAGTGACGAAATCGTTCTTGAGGTCAGGATACACGCGTGTAACACATAAGGCTGATTTCTTTCAACATCAAGAGCACAGAGAAAAGTCCACAAGAACTCTTTAGAACTGTCATGAGCATGGAAGGCGATTATGTGCAATAATTCTGCTGTAACCATAGTAGGGACACACCACATAGACCATGACAATCTTGGGCGGTTCTGAGGCGCTGACGAATGGCACAAGTATTGTAGTACCAGTGGTCAGTAGGGCGGTTTAGAGATCCTATAGTGATGATACAAACCTTCTAATCGAATGGGGATGGCTCGTTGGAAGAAGTCCGACCTGGGACTATAAATTTTCAACTCGTTCATCGAGTTCCCTTCTATAGTGCGGTGCAGGACCCTGAACAAGCGCGTCAAGAATCTAAATGAATCAGAGGTCGATGTTTCCTTTTACGTCGGGTAACGATAATTCTTTCGAGGACTTGAAGTTGATTCTCTTCATCTTAGGTTGTGTGAGCCTCCTTCTAGACATTACACAGGTGTCTGGCCAAGTCAGCCTACAATACTGCTCCGTTATAAAAAAAACAGTCCTTCCGCGTGAAATCAAGGTGGATATGTACGAATCCCACCCAAAGAGGAGAGAAACCCTTCAAAAAATGTTTTATGTCTGATCACATCCTGCAATCTTAACCCCTCATTCAGTAAGATTGTCTGATTTGTGGCGAATTCATCCACACCATTCTTTCCCATTTGGAATTTGTTTCTTGTCCTGCGGTTCTACACTGCCATCGCGCAACATCTCAACTTGACTGGTCCTCTTTTCATTAGAATTAGTCATTATTTAGGATTTCCTTAGTGACATTTTTTTACTTAACCCCTCAACTATGAACCATTGATTAGATACTTAAATATCAAATACAGTGCTCAGTACTTCCCCTGGCGTCCCTTAATAATACTGTATCGCAGTCTGGTAATGCCCCACAATTGTGAGTGGCTTCTTTTCACTAGCTCTCTTTTCAAATTTGAGTCATGAGCTCGATCGATAACTGCTACTCGAGTTGAGTTGCAAATATGATGATTTTGTGTAAGTTTTTGGCGACTTACCCGTGTATCTGTTCCTCTGCAGCTCCAGCATGTAAAATTAGGTTGATGCATAAGTTCTTTCCCCGAATTTTGTAAATATCGCAATGGCGAACCAGTCTGAAGATTAGAGGTGTGACCATCGCCTCAACGCCAACGCTCAGGCAACTTGTCGACTCTATCCTCCTAGAAGGACTGGGCTGGGACTTGAAGAAGTCGACGAGTGCCTTTCTGACCTCATCCTTTGTGAGGACCTTGTGAAAATTGTGAGGCACTGTTCACTTCAGGGCGAGTGATAGCTAGTGTGATGAAAGGGTATCATGCACACTCCACGCACACGTGGTGGCGAAATACCAACATCCATCCAAACGAAATACGGAAGGATCAAACACGGTGGAAAAATACATGCATCAACCTAATATAACCACTGGTTTTTCCAGTCAACCTTAAGGTAAAAAAAGTGTTGTCTCAATTCCTCTATCTTTTATAATATTATGAACTAATCAAACGTGCACCTCATTAATAGTATATCTGTGGATTCGGGTCATACAAGCCATTTGAAGAAGGTTGATAACTATAATCCATAGTTCACCTGGGAGCTCCAATATTCACAGACGTTTTACATATGCCTTTCATGTGGTGCTTCTTTCTACCCCTAGCCTTGTTCTAATATGTAGTGACTAACTTGGCGAATGGTCGGCCAGCAATCACCCGGCAACACAGTACATCTGCGGCACGAATCTTCTAGACTTTTGGCAGTATCTTACGCTTGAATGTTTCCCATTACCTAATGAAAAGAAAAGAGTGTGGGTTTGTTTGCTAGGCCGAACAGATGATCGAGCTGTTTGGTGGCAACTTGATGTCAATGGTGGGGTGAGCTCAAGTGTGGGTGAATCTTTCCGCGGCCGAAGTTAAGCTGATAGCTCAGAAACGCTGCCCTCGCTATTGCCTCTTTTCAACATTATTAATCCCTCACTTTTTTTCCTGATGTTTTGCAGTTGATGTGTAGTTGTGCAACAGCTAGTTAAAGCTCGTTATAACGCAAAAGTGCTGTGAGCTATGTTAACTACCCGCTCCTAAACCAACATTCTATTTAATTGCAACGGGCCAATGATTGAAGTGCTGAATACATCTTGTTCCAATTTGACTGCACAGGCGTTGTAACAGTAAGCAGTAACACTCTCATGATCTTGTCCCATTTTGTACAAGGAGAAAGTGAAGTACTATCTATATTACACATGGGAAATTAAGTTTTTCTAACGGGTCAGCAATACCGGACTTCAGAAACTTCTGATATGATACACCTTTTTAAGGAGCTGAAGAGTCTTCCGTGCTTAATATACTGTACGTGGAAGACCTGCGTGTAAGAGTGAATCTTCACGTGGGCCAATTTTTCGCTCGTTCCCATCGTTTTGCGAGCACCCGCTGATGGTCTAGTCTAAAGTGATCGCCATTGTTGAGCACCTCACATTCCTGCCGGAGTTGGCGTTGTTTCCGAGAGAACCATTTCAATTCTTCGTCTTGCGCGAGAAAGAGAGAGAGGGAAAATCGTTGAAGAATCTGTCTCGCAAACAGAACGCGTTCGTCGTCAGTAGCGTAGCGCTGCTTGAGTTAGCGCGATCCAGTGCGCGAATCGTGTGGGAGGCTGCGTTGCGCGGAATGATTTAAACGTGAGATGCAACGAATCTCAAACCACCGCAACCATGCACACTTGCTCGAAGGCGCCTGAGCCAACGATATTTACGATATACGATATATTGATACGATATTTCATACGTATGGGCGTTCCTTCTTCATGTGCTGCTGGTCCTCTTCGTTGCACCCGTGTATTTGGTCTCTTTTCAAACGACTTCTTAACGTTTTCACGAAAACCAGTTTCATCAGCAACGTCGGGCTAGCCATTGCTCTGCCACTTGTTGCGCCACACAAGCATTGAGGTATGCCAAAAACATTGCCATGATATGAGCACCTCTGTTGCTAATATCGTTCTGGAATATCTTTCCTCACTAGTATTATCTCACTAACTTACCTGCCCCAATGTACAATGTAGTGTTAAACAAGCATCACTACTATATTGGTAGATTTCGCTTTTGAACACTATTATACAATACTTCTACTGTACTTGAAACCCCTCTTCGTCACTCAGAAGGGGATCTGCTGAACTAGAAAAAGTGTTGCCGTGGATAAAGCTGTAGAGGTCGATTAGCTTCTTGAGCTGTGAGAATTTTCATTGTGATAACGCTTGAGAATCTGCTGTTAGCTTAATGTGTAGCTCAGAATAAACATACGAATACCCGGAATATTAAATTTCTCTGTTCACTTTTTTTTTCTGCAGTCTGTCTGCTTGAAAGGCAGTAAAAGAGCCTTTTCTCCCCTTCTAATTCCTTTCATTCTGTTTAATTAGCAAACTGCGTTTTGCTCGGCACTACTTCTTTACATAAAGCAGACCCATCAGCTACAAATCCCAAGTTTCTCTCTTTGAACTGTTCCTGACCTCTTTACGAGCACATTGAAGCAAAACGCAGCTGATGTATAATAGTAGTACCAGTACCTACATTTTCCAACTTATGCGATTAGAACTAACTACTGCGATTCCGCGATTTCACGGTTTTACTCTGGTAGCCTGGAAATTGGTCAGGCCACTACATCTTGTTTTTGTGAATGACTTATTATGAATCATAACCTTATCATTCAGAAATTCTTTTGAGTTATCTTGCGGTCTTTTTACAAACTACTTTTGCACATGACAATGACTTTATAGCAGAATTGTTTCATGCAGTCAGTCGCGGAAAAGCAAAAAAAAATGAACGTATCTCATAATCGCGTTAATTGACTGCGTAGCAGTTTTAGTCCGCTAAGCGTTGCTCCCGACTTCCTAGATCATCTGTACTCCCATGCAAGAATTTAGCTATTCCTATAATTTCGTGTGTATGGGTCAAACTGAATTCGCATGTCCAGGTTAACCCCTGTTTTCTTTTGTTAAATACTAAGCTTTTCGATAGCATTTGCTTTCATGACACGAATGTGGTATGGAACGGAACTGTAGTCACAAGTTGACCACAGAGCAAAATCAAGACACGAGCTACAACCAGTTGCGAAAGCGGATAGTTGTACGTCGCAATATTTTCGAAGGAACTTTTGATCGCTATGGACTTGTAGAAGGCTATGCAAATGGGCCTTTGTTCATGTTTTCGATGTTTATCTCAGAACGTAAGTTCCCTGTCCAAACTATCTATCAATTCTTTCAGAAACAGTGAGCTCAATCTGTTCAGAGCGAGTAAAGTGTTTGTAAAATTTGCCAGTAAATTGGTAAGGGGCCTCTATGGTAAAGGCACAGCTCACGACAATCTTAAGGTATCATTTTTCATTTGGAAAGCGGAAGTGTGTAAAGAGTATGTAGTGCATCGGACATAAAAAAAGCGGAAAGTTCGGCAGAGTCTGTGAAATATAGGTATTAATAGAAGTAGTGAAAGTAGGAGTTGTACGGGTACATATACCATGACGGAAATTACAGGAATTGGGATGAAATTCTAGTTGATCCCCTCCTAGAATGAGCCTGTGGCATATTTGGATGCCACAGGCTCATTCTAGGAGGATATTTCCGAAACAATTTTTTGCGAACTGCGCTTTAAGTTTTGTAAAAGGTCATAAGGTCCTTCATAGTCCAGCCCTTTTGAACTTTTTCAGTAGATTGAAATAGTGTTCGGCAGAATGGTATCTCAGATGCTTTTGTCATTCCAGGCTGGCTCCAAGGAACGTGAAAGCCCCGCAACGTCAGCCTAATAAAGTATCGTAACAATCTCTGTTGCACAGCTTAAAAAGTAAATTCCACGGCGGGAAAGAGGCATGTCGAGATTCATAAACAGTTGCACTTGGACGCTAGAAAATGTCTTCTCAATTTCAGCCACTGCAAATGTTAGACCACTTAGACAGTGCCGTTTGCGCACAGAATCATGCTCTATTTATTTATTGTATGGGGGTGAGTAGTAGAAGATTAAAAGATAAGCCAGAAACTTCATTTCCGAGGCTTAGTGATAGTAGACACTTACAAGTTTCCCGTTTTTTCACTGTGCACCACCTGAACTCGGTTGAAATCACTCCGCCAATAATAAGGACGATTTATGATCTGGTATAATTTTTGGATGCTATGTAGCTTTCAGACAGCTCGCTATAAATTCACGAGATTTTTATTTATATCCCGGTGTCAAATGTCGTCGTATAAACACTCTACAAGTCGCGTAGCGATTATTCACTTCATGCTTTCAAGGAAATCACAACAGAGAATAAGCATGTGACCTTCCAGTTCGATCGGAGAGCGGCACGATTTTCGCTTTCGTTAGCAGTCTTTTCATCATTGGAAACCCTACTCATATGGCAACTTTTTTTTCGTATCGAGGTTTTCCTCTTCTAGATAATACAAGCTGTGCATAACATAAAGTTGCACAACTGATAGGGTAGTCTCTACCGATTTAGAAGATATCATATTGCACAGTATTCCAATGTAAATCAACGTAGCTGCGTTGCCCTGATTCCCAATCAATTTAAACGCTTTGGCTGATTATACTATGCATGCTTTGGCTGGCAAGAGAGTCCTGCGGCAAAATGACAGCAATATTGACTTCACTCCTAAAATTTTCTAGATCGGTCAAATTTTAGAAATGTATTCACCAAAAAGGTCATCAATCTTCTCTTATTTCTTGATCAACAGTTATGCCTTGCCGTTTTCAGATCACGTTAAGTTAGGAAATTTTTCCCCTAAAGAGACGCGGAGAAGGCTGAGCCCAATGTCACGAAAAGGGACAATGTTTTGGGTGTACGCTGAGAACAAACTGGAACGAAGCGAGTCCGGTGAAATTTCGACAAGTGTCTGAAGCGAAATTTTGACGTGCGCTGCTTCTATGTGAGGACCAAAAATATGGGTTTTGGACGTCTTTCTCCTAACGCGTTGGCCAAATACTGGGGTTCGTAGGGTTAAGGAACAGCTCTGACTATCTAATCTGCGCTTAGCTACTCTGAGTGGATGGTTCCCTTTAACCTTCACAAAATTAAGAAACGATGCTTGCGTTTCTTCGAAAGCTAGTATCTCTTGCAATGAAGCAATCCAACCGATTGTTGACCGATGATCGGTAAACAGTGCTAGCACACAATAGGTTGTTGATAAATCAAGCCGCTACACCGGCGTTTTTCATTTGGAATGCCAAGAAAATATAATGGTACCAATCGGGTGTTGTCCATTTATCGGTGGTAATGCTGCGGAGACCCATGTGCGTGCCATTGTTTACTAACGTTTTGATTGCCAGAGAAACTTCCCAAAAGATTATCAACTCTGCTACCGTATTCCCATTGTTTGTGCAAATTTTTAATGCTCTGAATTGTTTGTCGCAGAGCATTCTTACCAACCCTGTACTTATGGGTAAAAATTACTATGTAGTGTTTGTGAAAAGCTCAAAAAGTATTCTCATGTTGAGGTAATTAAAATCAGGATCTCTTTTTACAAAAACTTCAACGAATCATGGAGTACTCAGATTTCATCCATGTGTTTCGACGACTTTGAAAACGCGCAAGATTGTACAGCAAAGTCGTTCAGAATTTAGTCGTTCGAAACGCTGCGCCCAAAGTTGGTCTCCTTTCGCATCTCACAATTACGCCTTTGTTCACTCGAGAACCTTGACTTAGATGGAAAACGCGTGTGTTCATGGGTCAAAACGGGATGAAGGAAGACGGAGTATGGTTGAGCAGCGGTCATCAACCTTATTGGCTTTCCTTGCCACATCCATTTTTCGTAATGCATGAAGTAGCCTCCCAAACGTGGATGGCTGCAAGTAGTGTCAGCACTTAGTACAACCATAGGTCATATCACACGAATTACTCGTAAAATGTGCGGCGGTGGCACCGATGGTTACCGTTTATCTCAATCAGCACGCTAAGCCACATTAATGGTCAATAGTTTAAGAGGACCAGTTATAATCGAATCAGCACAACACGTATCCAGACTTTCCGGTGACCTTATTCAGCTTGCGTGTTAGTTGTCGTTTGTATTCAGTATCTCTCTCTTTAATTCTAAACCCTCTTTCGGGTTGTGAGCAGTTACTCTAGTTATTATCCATTTGCCCGTCCTTCCTGCACGGTAGCATTGGGTGCGACTCTTGTGCTACGTTGCGCTTATCTCGACTTGTCGCATTGATTTCCTTTATGAACACTTTCTGACCCGACCAGACATTCTCCCACGCATTTGTTCGTGTGACTCTTCGCATCTCGACAATGTATAAGTGGCAGAATGTGCTTACTTATAACTCGTTTGTGTTGTTGTTTATGCGGAGTTCACGTAAGAACGGCGCCGCGTATAAGTGGAGGGCGTGGCTACTTCCTCGTGTACTGGTATTATATATCAAGCTAATGTATGGGAATTAAAGGCGATTCATTCTCATCACGGCATTTATTGACGGCAGAAGAACAACAGAATTACCCATTTACTGATGGCATTTTGTGCCTATGCATCGACTGCCTTAGAAAGACTCAAGTGTTATACTTCCCTCAATTCTTTTCGAATCCGGTCCGCCGTGATTGAGCTAGCTCGATTTTCCATCACATTCGTTTAACGAGAGCGTAAGAATCATTCACAACAAGCTCTGACAAAAAGGACCTCTAGTGCGCAGATGGACTGTCCTGTCAAACAAATCGCACTCACCCACCACGCCCATCCACAGAGCGCGCAGCTAGTGCAGACGAGTGCGAGTGTGTGTGTTCGAACGGATGGTCGTCGGAAGCCGCGACACACACCTGTCTCACCTACACAACAAGTTTCCAACCTACATGACCCAGTTTATTCATCGTTAGTGGGATCGTTCTACTGTTACTGTTGCTGCTGCTGCAACTGATGCTCAAATTTGCTCATGATGATCATGTCTTCTGCTGTTTTCTGTGACTTATCCTTGAACAGGTGCTGTCGGGAAAGATTACATTAATAAATGTAACCTGGCTCGATGGATAAAGACCATACACACCGTTATAAAAACAAAGGTGTAATGCCGCTTTAGATTATTTTAACGTGCTGTCTCTCATATATCCAGTTTCTTTTGATCTTTCTGTCAGTATTGATTGATCACCTCACGCAAAGGAATGTGCCCACATGGAATTTCGACGAAAGTTTGTCTACACGTATGTATATTTAATTCGAAATTAATTTCAAATTTTCCTTATCACCTCCTTGAAGAGAAGTAAGTTAATCACCATTTGAACCTTGTTACAATATGAACTAGTTCGCAAATGCAATCATTATTTTCGAAAAGTTTAGTTTATGTGGGGCAGTCAAAGTTTCCATGGGAAGGAGGGTCGAAGTGAAATGAAAAGCTCCTTGTACTGAGGCGCAACTCGTTATTTTATAATTAGTAGTTGTTTTGCTGAAAATCAAGGTGCTGACGGAGCCAAAATTTGTCTTTTTGGGTCATTAGTATTAGCTCTGCTTGTTTTTGAGCTGTTGAGGGATCAAACGTAGTTAAAAGTGGACAATATCTCACCACTGATCTGCGCTAACTCTCAAATTTTATTCTTAATTCTTTTCCGTGAAGTACAGAAAATCTGATTTTTTAGGATAAGAATATCTGGGTTTAGTAAAAGTTGGTGAATGCGATATAAACCTTTCTCTCTGCGCTAATCATATTTCATGTAGAAATCGCTACAACCAATGTCGAAAGAGTTTTAAATTTTTGGTCAAGGCTTTTTTCAGAGCCAAATAATAGGATCTGTACTGCATGTTCAATGTAACAGTGACTGTGTTGCAGATGGTAACCATTTGGAATGTCGTTGTCCACAGTGCATATACGTTCATTTAACGTGAAAGTGAAGGGCTGCTGAAGGGCTATCTATTACTGTTTGAAACTGGCTCCAATTTCCCTGGTTTAAGCGGTTCTAATGTCCTAATGTTGAAAACTTGCCTTATTTTCTTTTAACGACCAGTATACCGTTTTCACGGATGAATTGCATCTCTCGGAACGGGATGAACACAAATCGAAGGTTGAAATTGGTTTTCAAGCATCAATCACAGAAAAAAATAAGAGCAATTTATGTAGGAGTGACGTGTATCTGAATGTGTCTATCAAATTCGGCATTACACAGTCAAAATGCAACTACGTAATGCACAAATCATTCTTCTACTTTGTATCAGCTCTCGTGTGGGCGGCGCAATCCAGTTGACCACTTTTTGTCTCCTTCCATGACCACGCTGAGATTGAAGAAGTGCAGCTCCTATGTGTAACAAGTTGCTCCTAGCAGCTCTTATGACTTGACTCTTGATGAGAAGACGATCAAATGTGATTGCAGAAACTGACGACTGAAGTTATGGAAACGCCGCACTCTCTCTGGTTGTCGTCCCTCGAATCCCTCACTATCCGTTTCGTTACTCCTAGGAAGCAATCGGCAAAAAAGAGCGTTCGCCTAGGGTGTAATCAGTGGTCATTCTGTGATGAGAGAACTGCAAATGACGGAGTGCACTATTTGAGAAGGCACGACGGTTTTTCTGATCTTATTGTCGTCTTCATCACTCTGGCACACACCGCTACTCTCTGTGTCGTCAGCGTGTCCTTGGACACGGCGCGATCCATCCACACGCTTCCCATTCCTACAAGGTCATCTTGGCGTCTCACGGCAGGGATCCCGACATGTCATGTATAGCCAGCACGTCGACAATTTAGCAGATAAAGGCATCAAAGTCAGACTATTGTTAGTCGAGTGGTCGCTTCCGTGTTATAACTACTTTGCCCCACTTGATTGAGATCATCTTTTTTTGCGAGCATACATTTTTATTTGGTTTTTCATGATACTGCTCGCGGGTATCCTGTTATACATTGCTAATGACTACAGACTTTTACTCGGTTTCGCTTATCCAACCAGTAGAGAAATTTAACAAAATGTTAGATATGATAGGTCTCAGTGATAAATTGTTCATCAAGATTTATCCACCGATCATACTTTGAGATTCTTTCGACAAACATACGCTATATGTTCTTGCTGGTTTACTTATCCTTACACGATTGATCAAACCAGTGTTTTAGTTGGTATCTGTGCGTGGGGATTTGCTGCTGTCCAAAAACTGGTTGGATGTTATGCCATTGATCAAATGTTTTGGCTCAGATAATGTCAACTACTCAATGGTTCTGTTACTACTATTAAGCTATGTTCTTTTCTAGCTATTCCATAAGATAAGATCGAATCGTGGGCTGTGCATTTGTTTGTCCAAGCACGTGCTATCTGGCGTCTATCTAGGCTTGCTTTTACGCACTGATAAAAGTCTCGACCGCTGATTAGCTAAGGAAAAGCGTTGCCAGTTTCAGAACATGATTAAGCATCGACTCGATAATGCCATGAAAATTTTACGCAGCTATTTAGGTATACATCGAGAAAAGTTTCCTAAACTTTGACTTAGAGAGCTTCTATTAATGCCTTTGTGCTGACATTTTTCACAACGTTTGGAAAGCTTATTCCACTACGCATGAGTAAGATCAACACTATTCGTGTGTTGCACCTTTCTATGTTATGTAATATATATTTTAATATAAATACTAGGTTGATGTGTAAGCTGTGTCGTATTCTTCGAACTGGAATTTCCCTTTAGGATTTTATGACTGGGAATAATGCCTCTAACCGTTCGAAAAATCTTACGGCCCGCAAAATTCAATATTTTTTTTATATTCTTCATTTTTCAACTGCGTTAAAAAGTGTAGCTAAGAAACTACATATTCCAATAACTAGATAGTATAAGATTGGCTTTCCCGCAGTGACTTTGAACGAGAGCTTACTCATTCTGACACTGTTCGGTTGGCACCATCACTTGCGGGTGGTTTCGCAGAATCCACGAGGCCACGGTGAGTGCTTCTCCTTCACTCACCTGCGTGCCCTCGGGGTCTCAAACTTCAGTGAGTTGGTGGAGACGTTTGGTCGGATAGTCACAAATTGTTATGATCCTTTCAGGCTCCGAAGGAGGCGATATCGCCGAAGCATCAGCCTAATAAAGCTTGTTTACAAACCTCGTGAGGAGTTCAAGAAAACAGTAAACTCCCCGGTAATTAGTGTTTCAGGAGGTGGCAGTTCCTAGACCCTGTAAATGAGATTATTTTTGCAGCTGTGGTTTAAAATCATGTGTGCTGCTGAGTCCTTTCAACTTTCTAGTCTCCAATATCAGTTTGAAAGTGCTTTTCACAGTGAGCTACTTAGTTCTGGGCTTGAATATGAATCAGGCTTTCTGAGATTCTAGTAACATTCACATTATAATCGATAAGTTAAAGGTTTAAAACCAAACTTTCCAATGAATGTTGCATTCTATTGCATCTCTCACTACACATTCGATGTACTATGGAGATTTTCGTAAGATTACTGGGATCAGTAGGCTTGAAGATGATTTTCTTCCGCGTAGAATCACTTGGTATCATATTTCCAAGCTGTAAATTTGTGTAGGTGCTGTTCCGGATCATCTTTTAGTGAGAGGGCAATCAAGCAATTCTTCGCGAATGGTTTCTTCCACTATCAAAACATTGTACTTTGGGTATGACCAACTGACTCCACTGCAGTATCTAGAAATTACTGCAACCTTCTCTAATGCTGTCTTTCATGGGTGGTTTAGCATAGAGGTCGATGTTAGAAATTTGGTCTATTGCCACGCTTCAATCAGCACCACTTCCTTTTTAGTCAGTTTCATAAAATAAATTTCAGCGATCGCACAAAAGAAGTATTATTTCTTGAATAACTGTATTACTTATGCCAGAAGTATTACAGACAGACAGCATATATTATTATTCAGTTCACCCAATAAGGTGCCCGCATCAGTACAATATGTTGGAACCTTTTTTATAAAGTATCTCTTCTTAGATCACCTAATGTTTTTGAACAGTAAATACTTCATGCAAAAACTCACTTTCATCGTGCACACGAACCGCATGGAGATTATGCAGTTATCACCTAAATGCTTTTGGTAAATCCGAACCCCAGCAGTCTATTTTTTTATTGAGGAGGGTTTGCTTTCTCTGATAACAATCGAAATCTTTATTCTCCGTGTTCTTCTTTTCCAGTACTTAGCGTATTTATGTCACTCCACACATCAACCGCACTGTTCCGTTTACGATGCGGTACAATTTACTACCACAAAACCCTTTTTCCTTCGACCTGGTTCCACGATACCCTTCACTTTCACCGCCCTTAAAATCACTAGGTCACTGCCCTCTAAGATTACTTCTCGTACTGAAGCCTGGCATTAAAAGGTTTGTAGACAATTATAAGTATTCAGCTTTACGATGCACTGCTTATTGCTTGTATTGGAGCTGTATTTGCTTAGAAGTACGTATCTGCAGCAACATCCAAGCATTACGATATGCAGAGCTCCATTTAACAACGTTAGAGAGATACGATTTGGAAATGAACTGTGTATTGTATTCCAAATAAGCTATTGCCTATTTGCCTTATTGCCAGAGCTGTTGTCGCCAAGTTCAAGCGTCCCTTGGAGAAACATTCTTAATTCGATATGGTGCCTTGGCCTGTAGACCTTGAGAATACTTCTGAGTTGATCTCGGAACTCAGATAGGATGATCGTTGTGGCTGTTGTGTAGCTGAGAAAGGGGAGCTATATAGAACACGATTATCCTGATAAAACGATCAAGTACCATCAAGTCCTCTATCACATTTGGCCCAACGTAGCTGCAAAACTATTGAGCTGAAATCTGGGCACTCCTTTCTCAGTGATGCCCCTATCCATAATTGAATATAGATCGAGTAAGAATGTTTGTTGTTCAAGGAGCCCAAGGAGCGAAGAGGTGTCGACTGGAGGCTAGAATTCAATACTTAGTTTTTTTTGAAGTGTATGCGCTGACCCACATTGGATGTGGCCGGAGAATTAGCTAAGTTATGCTCGAAAAAGGTAAGCGCTTAGTATACTCTTGATGCGTCTTCGATGCATCACGAGTTTGCGAAGCATATTGAGTTTGAGCTGGATTTAGAGTTCATGCATCTTGAGAAAGGTGGCAGGGTTTCAAAGTTAAAGTATCCCTTTCACAATGATGCTGCGCTATGTGCAAAATTGTCGCCCCAAGAAAAAAAACTTGAATTTAGTCTTTCTTTTCTGGTATTATCCCTATTAATTCGAAGCTGTACACCGTCTGTCCTCATTTTCTTGCTGTATGCTTGTTGCGCTATGTATTTTTACTCTTTTGATTACCGCTTCTATTTTTAAATTCTTCCGAATGAGCTACCTCGGAAAGTTGGTCTCCGATTGAATTGATGTTCTGTTAAAGTTACGCTCTCCTTTCATCCATCCTTTCTTTCACCATCCCCCTGAAAGCGGCAACCCTTCAATGAAGCAACACAGCATCATATTGCCGCGTATCGTTATACTCCAGAAGAATCCTGAAGGTGGGAAACCAGAAGTGCGATTGTCGGCCCCATCGAAATTGTGGTTCATTTCTTGGAGTACGGTTTACCAGTGCGCACAGACCTTTAGTTTTATAGCCTCCGAATTGATCGGTGTTGCTTATTCTCGGTGACTTCTTTTTGCGACCTCTTGCCGACATTATTTGATAACGGAATGGTGGTGCCAAATCCTTGATTTGATAGTTTCGTCTTGACGCAGTTAGTTCACTTAATTCGCTAGCCCACGCCGAAGGCGTAGCACTATCCTAACTACTCCAACTTTCCATAGACCACATGAGCTTTAACCTCATCTAAAATCATCCTGATTCAGAGGAGAGTTTATCTCACGAAGCAAAATTTCCACCTGCATTCTTGTGAATGTTGTTAAATGGTAATGTAGAGAAGCCTATAGGATGTAAAATGAGCAACAGAATTTTCGTGGCAAGTCTAAAACCAGTTCTCAGCTCATGTGTGACTAATCATTAGTAAGAGTCAACTGATTGTCAATTACTTTTGTCTCCTCCGTATGCTCAGCGCTCCTCTTCTTCAACAGCCAGTCAACCTAATCGTTAAATCATAGGATGAGTCACAATGATAGCGTAGACCCCTCCCTGAACACTAACCTTCGAAACTCGCTTGTCAACTTCTCGCTCCCACCCTTCCCCTGCCAGAACCCGTCTCATTCATTAATGGACTTGTAGAGGGCCGTTGTCCTAGATATATCTCCAGTTACTGTTTCTCGTTACAAATAAACTACTCTACCTATCTTCCTCTCTTGGTAAGCAATTATGTATCAAAAGACCATGGCCATCCCAATGGATTGAGGGTTTGCCCCATCTATTACAAGAATGTGACTGGCATCTTAGATGACTTCTCAACTTCGTGTACTTCACTTCTTCTAATTGGTTTGTTTTTGAGTAGTTAAGTAATATAATTAGAATGGAGTAAAATCAACTCTGGTAAGTGGTCAGAAATGAGCGGGAAGTCTCTACGTACATTATAAAGACCTCATATCGGCACCTGAGCAGCTTCGGAATGTTATGTTTCCTATGAACTTCGTCAGTAGTTATATTTCTGGTTAGAACACGAAGTTGGTGAAAATTGCGAATGTATAGAAATCGCAATGATATCGGTAACATGGGGCATGCCCGGCCCTCCAGCGTGCGACGATGAAAATCGCTCCGTCGCCGTCACAATTTAGGATTAAAAGTACTCCGTGTAGGGTGATACGTTAGCATTATATTCTCAATGTCGCGTGTACATTCGCGGATATTTACATAAATCACACTGGTTAACGTTGTTTTAGCGGTGTACGACTTTGCATGCGAATTGGGTTCTTGTCGTAATCACACGATGTCATCAATCTTTTGGACATTTGCAATGGTCAAGTGTTACTCACTACTGAGCTCATTCCAATCACATGATGTCTTGCATTGGTTCAGTTACATCTTTGAATTCCCGTCAATTTTTCACGGCACACGCTGAGCTCAAATCATGTTCAAAAGCATTTTCTTCATAGTTGTACAATACATATATTAGTACTAGTTAAATAATTCAACTTTACCACCTGTCTGGAACATTTTTGACCATTTCTTTTTGGTTCATTTTGGCCGCTAAAGCTACCTGGTAATCGAGCCCTTCTTTCGTCTGACCATACATATAACTCAGTTCAAATGATCACTTAGTTGAAATATAACATGATTTGATTACGTGAGTTTGATAACCTTCATCCCAGATTTGTCGATCTTAGTTCGTAGGCGCTAAGTAATTATGAAAGGTCTTCTACTTTTTATCTAGGATCTTCATCAAGATTACGAACCAGCTTTGCCCATTTGTCGTTGCAATATTTGCTGCTTCTGCTTTGACATCGTCTTAGTTTGCCTTTGTTAAAGTATGACGTTGATAACCGAATCTTCAGTTTCCGTTTCTAATTTCCTTTCGATAATTGCTGTTGAATACTCATGTAATTTTTCCTTGTTGCTGGTCGATCCTTCTTGTTGCTGGTTTTGGAACGAAATCCTTTTCCCAACCTTGATGCACAGCTTCACAGTGATCGCTTCATTTGCAATGTTTCATATAGAAATCTGTTTATCCGTGCGGATACATGAAGAAAGAGGTGAATATTCAACTTCGTTTTAGATCTCCTGATGCCGGCAGCTAAAACGGGATTTAATCGGGTGTTAGACGATTTGGCACGTCGTCAGTTGCATCTCGATTTTGAATTTGGTACGGCTGCCGAGAAATACGAACCAGTTCGTAGCATTGGAGCGGGAGCGTTTGGAATCGTTTGCGAAGCTGAAGAAACGACCAGTGATGGGGGCCTCACAAAGGTGAACGATGATGACTAATATTATACTTGTACGAATGAATCGACCACAGCGCCAGGTTGAAAATGTAAAAAAGCCCCAATTGAATGTAGGCTTAGGGTATAGTTATCTAAAGAGGTTGAAACACAGTTTTGACCAATTTTTTTGTTCCTTGCTTTGCTGTAACTGAGGAGTTACACTGATTGAAGGCACAGCTCACGTTGAAAATGCTTCTCGAGATTCCTTTCTAGGATGAACCTATGGCACGCAAGCATAGCCTATGAGACGCTGTCGGGTCGAAAAGCGGGCATGAGTATATACATACATTCGTCCGAGGAAGCGCGCAGCAAATTGAAATTCATGACGATCTTGACGACTCTGACGCCTATCATTGGACCACAGGTTCAAAGTAAAGAAGATTGATAGGACCAATTGATCCTACTACACTACTCTACTTCAAATTTGGGCCCCAATGGTAGGCGCTGAAGTCGCTCAAACCGCCACGCACCACGAACTCCGCCGTACACATCTCCGGACAAACGTACATATGTCCCGTCCCCCTTGAAAATGAGTCAAGATTGGGCGTAATAAGGATCCCCAAAACCGACCCAGCCAAAGCACACGCCCAGGGCTTACAAGTTGCTGAGCGGTTTAAAAGCTGTAGAGGTTACCACTCGCACTGAGACCCACTTCGTAACCGCAACAGCGTCCCACAGCCAGCTGTATGCAACGGCGCGAACAGCTCATCCAAATACCCATTCCATGCAGCTCTTTTCGTAACAGTGTCGTCCACTGTTTTTTCTTTTTTGGAGGAGCCTTATGTTTCTCTGA
Organism: Haemonchus contortus; assembly: GCA_000469685.2. Classification (NCBI taxonomy): domain Eukaryota; kingdom Metazoa; phylum Nematoda; class Chromadorea; order Rhabditida; family Trichostrongylidae; genus Haemonchus; species Haemonchus contortus. The sequence continues at coordinate 45,347,578 of LS997567.1, read as the reverse complement.
GTGCGCCGATTTTCGCTTTAATCGAGAAGATGTAGACCGTGGTGTTCATGAAATCGTCCTGTAGAGCAGCACCACCCTTTTTCTTTTAATCTCCATCTTATAACGTGTCCTAAAACCATCTCGGCTTCGAAAAAACCGTCAGGATTGTCGAGATAGGTGGTAGCTGTGTACGTGAAACAAAAGAAGTTCGAAATTCTTTACATGGATCCGATGCTTCGAAGTCAGACTGTCTGCATCTCCCTTTTTAAAACAAAAAATTTTTACTGGTCCTGCTTGAGTCTTCGGCATGTTGGGAAGCTCATAAATTCTGATTGCTGAGCGAACAGAGCGGTTACCACCCTCGAGAATTTACTACATGTAACTTTGTCAGGAGCAGGAAGCATTAGCATCGAATTGTCAACTGGGTACATTGAGGGAGATATGCAAAGTAATTGCTCATGAATTGAGGAAAAATGTAAGCTTAGTGAAGTTGAAGGACGTCTTGGAACAATGTTGAGGTGTCAGGAAGAGATGAGGCGCAGAGTGTAATACAGAAAACAATCATTCGAGCAAGTAAATAGGGCGAGGACAAAGTGTACTTTAGCCGCTTCCAAGTGTAAGAACCGCTGTTGTTGTTCTTGTTTCGATATTTATACCTTTTATATCGTAGAGAAGAAATGCTTGAGTTGGACCCATCAATCGTGTTGTCTACTTTTGTAAAGTATAGCATTTTGTCATTGCCATCAGCATTGCCAGCGATTTTATTACAAACCAGAACTTCTTGGAGGCAAACATTGACTCTTGCTGCTTACAACTTTTTGAAGGCAAGTTCAGTGCTAAAAAGGAGATCCGCTAAATTCTCGTTGGAGTTTTTTGGGCCACTATGTGCATGTACTTTTGATTCGTACGATTGAAACCAGTTCACGAATTTCCATTACAGAATGTTCAGTTGGTAGCCGGACTGTAGCAGGACATTCACCGTTACTCAATACTTGAAGTGTTAGCCACTTACACTGATTGTGATTAGTTGACAGCTGCCCTCTCTGGATGAATGATATACCAAACCAATTGCTCCAGATCGTGTTCATTAGACATACAACTTAAGAGCAACAGAGTTTCTTGAACTATATATTGAACATTGATCCGTCTCTGGGCGTTTTCACAGATTTTATTGGCAACATTAAGCCGAGGAGGGCAGAGTCGAATTCGAAATTATCACTACAACGGAGGCTTGTTCGAGGGGTGACGGCAAAATGGAATGACGAGATGTTTCAGTTCAGGCCACAAATGTTACCAAGTCTAGTAAAAAATTTCAATATCATAAAGGAATGACGAAACCAGTCTCGATCACGCAGTTATTATGTATGTGAGTACAGTGAACACGAAAGTTACCAAATTCTACGCTTCCATGGCAAACATTTGGCATAATCTAACCCCTAATCGCAATTAGGTGTTTTTTTAAATTGTTGTTTTTTCTCCGCAATACGCGATGCGAAAGTCCCACAAGGTTGGCGAGTTATGGACAAAACTTCGACTTCAGACGAGACAACGTGTTAAGCCGTTGTACGTGGATGCTGTTAAGCCATGTCATATAAACATTGAAGGCGAGAGCAAGCTAGTTCTCGGTAGTGTAATGGATATGAGCAAGGTGCTCGGAAAGGGCAAGTACGGGTTCGAGTGCCGTCGAAGGCCGAAGTTTTGTCCCCAAATCGCCGATTTTATACGTAATTAGGTGCCTTATTGCAACATCAACTTCCTTGGTATGCCAAAGAAATTGCATATATTCGTACTGCAGTTCTTTGACCACCAGTCAGAAAGATAGCGCTCATGTACACCTTTTTCGCTTGATTTCACTATCTTCAGGTAGCGATAAAGAAGATTGGGCACGCTTCTGCGACACCTACTCTGGCACGTCGTACCCTACGTGAAATTCGTGTGCTACGCCATGTACATCATGATAACATAGTGTCAATGAGAGATATTTTCCGCACAAAAGGACCATTAGGCATAAATGTTTATTTGGGTAGGTTTTCATTGTTGTGAACATATATATTGTACTAATCTACTCCATAATTCCAAGAATTTTCTCAGTATTCATGTCGTTTGACTTGATAGAAAGACCTAGTATGGCTTCTCGAATATTAGTAAGCAGGCGTAGAAAAGTAGAAAGTGAGCATAGAAAATATACATACTGAATGAATGAGGAAGAGTTGCTGATTTCAGTGATGGATCTCATGGAATATAGCCTCCATCAGGTTATTCATGGTTGTTCAAATGAACTCGACGACTATTTGATCAGAAGATTTTTATACCAATTGCTGATGGGACTTCGGGTTAGTGCTACATGGGTGATTAAAGTAAAAACTCACTCGTGATTTTTTTCTAAAAGTCTTGAGATCATCCCAATTTGAGAATTTCCTCGTTCTCATTGCAGTTTGAAAATTAGGATTCTTGAAGAGACGCTTCAACTTTTCTGGTCACGCATTCGTATTTTACTTCACGTACTCTCTTGGAAAGCAATCTAGGATCTTTTTGATTTTTGCTTCCCGGGGAGTGTTTCTCTCAAATCGGGAACGATATTATGGTCTTCTATAGTAATGTGGTACAGGGGAGTGCTTTGCTTTTTATTGATTATTCTTTTGGTTTCTAGCAACTCTGATGCATCGCAGGCCTTCTAATCCAATACATTCCCACATTCAAATGCTTGAGTCGCTCATACTATCCGTTCCATACAAAAGTTGTTCCAAGCACGAAGTCAAATTTGACGAACCCAAAAAATGGCAAGGGTATCGATGCTACTGCAATCAAATAGAAAGCCAAAAGCAATCAAAAACCAAAGAGCTAACCACGGGGTAGAGCTTCTACATCGGAATGTCCTCCTTTTGCTTCCAGAGGTACAGTAGCGCTCAAAAGTATTCGGCGAAATGCTTCTTCAGTTATAATTTTCAGTCGTAACTTCTTTCCTACTGGATCTAATCAAGCGAAATTTTGATATGTGTAACATTGGTGTGGTGTGAAACTTTACCACTATTAACCTCCGTCTGATCATGTTCCAGATATCTAAAAGGGCTTGAACAGAAAATCAACTGAAAATACGAATGGTGGTCCTTCTAAGGGTCCTTTCCTTTTTGCCATGTCTTAAATGTACGAGCACTAATGTCAAACACAGAAGAGGAGAAAAACGTACATAAAGTCGGAATAACCGCAGACGTCACAAACTTGCTTTCAGCACAGTCTACAAACGCCTCCTCATTAGTATGTGGATATGGCTGTTTTGCAGTTAAGTAGTGTTGGACAGTGTAAAATATGCTTCAGCTAAACATATCAAAATTTCATTGGATTTGCTCTACTGTGAAAAAAGTTACGGCAAGTTAAAGTTGGCCGAATACTTTTGAGCGCTACTGTATATCGGTTGTAAGGCTCAAAAACTAGGAGTTCAGAAAGTATTATTACCTGTATCACCTGTCGTCCGTTGATCATCGATTTCCTCGAAAGGGTGCCAGTAACATCTCCATTCATTCCTGCCGCGTGTCATAGTCGTCCAGTGAATCGTAATCGCTCGGGATAGGGGGCAAAACACTCCTTTCAATCAGAGATTTCGGGAAGAAGTCTGACCGTCTGGCTTCCGACCGTCCTGGTGATCGTTTGACGTTCCGAGGGATCCAGTGAGTACCCGCCTTGGTCCAACAGTATCACGGCACCGCATTAGCGTGTGGGGCCTACCTGGTTGGCGCATTCAAGGGCATCTCTGATCTTCGCTCGTCGACGGAGCTCGGGGCTCCAAATTCGCTTCTGCACTTGCGTGTACGGGAATTCCGAGCATCGTCCTTTCCACATTGCGTTGAATAACACTAACAGCATGCTCATGCTGCTTTCGTAGAGTCCAAGTCTCTGAGGCGTATGTCGAGGCAGGAAGAACCGCAGTATCGAAAAGGTGAGCGCGGAGCTGGATGTTCTTTGTGTTTATCACTGCTCCCTCAATGCTCTTAAATGTTCCCCACGCCGCGCGTCTCCGTCTGTTCAGCTCTGGTGCTAGGTTGTTCATCATATTGACTTCCCGACCTAGATACACGTGGCTGGAGCATTCAGAGGTATTTGTTCCGTTCAACGCGAAAGGAGTGCTAATCCGTTCCGCATGATTATCGTCTTCGTTAAGTTCAGACGTAATCCGATCATTCCACAAGCGTTGTCGAAGTGGGCCAGCATTTGTCCCGCCTGCTCAACGTTGGGTGTTATAAGCACGTCATCTGTAAAGCGGAGATGATGCAAGTAGCGGCCGTCGATCTTCACTCCCATGCTTTCCCATTCCACATGACGCATGACGTTCTCGAGAGAGCACTGAATCTTTCGGCGAGGTGGTATCGCCCTCTCGAACCCCTCTCTTCGTGTTGATGATGACTTCTTTATAAAATAGGGAGATCCTGGTAGTGAAGTTGTTGTAGACCTCACGAAGCATCCCTACATACTTAGTAGGAACACCCCATTTGTTCAAGGCTTCGATTACCGCTTCTGTCTCAACGGTGTCGAAGGCCTTCTTCTATTTGATAAACGTAAGGCATAGCGACACTTTGTACTCTCGCGATACTTCAGTGAGTCTTGTAACGTGGTGGATGTGATCGATTGCATGAATTCTCTCCGAAACCCTGCTTGCTCGCATGGCTGTCCCTCATCTAATATTCCAATCTGGTCCTTACCATCAGATGCCGGCTTGTATGAGTGTATGTGCCGAAAGGTCTCGTCAGCACTTCTCTAATATTGGATGCAGTTTTGCTTAGGGCTTTCATTATTCTTTTCCTTTATATTTATATCAGTCGGGTCGCCCGGCTTACTCGGGCCTCATTCCTTTTACAAAGTAGTTAGCAAGTGTAGTTGAGGGAGGGGGGGGGGGGGAGCATTGATCTTATCCAACACTGAGGGCTAGAGTGCAGAGGAGGGGTAGCCGACCTGACCTGTACTTAGAAACGGTTCTAGGCAAAGGAATATGGTTTAGCTAAGCCTCGGTAGGGGAGGAGCGGCGGGGTGGGGGCACGATGATTACCTTGTGCAAGAAACTCGGATGGGGTACGAGTTGAATATTCAGTTGACTCATCCACCTCGATAACCCTTCCCTCCTAAAGCTCACATAAAAACTGTTGGTTGTCGGCTAAGAAATGCAATGAGCATGATGATGGGCTAACCTCCTCATGGTGAATTATGTCGAAAAAAGCGGAGGACTCCCAACTACATTATCATCTCCGATTTTTGTGTAGACATACATAGCCCGATGTCAGTACAGGTTGAAATCCCAGTTTTGAATTACCCACACCACTCCACATTACTCACTTCACCCCGCACTACTCACTCTACTCCATCAACTTACCCACCAAGTCACTGCCTTATATATGAGAGGGAAGTGTAGAATAGATCAAGGTTTTCCATTTCACTACTTTTATTGTAATCATAAGTTTTGCGGACGGGGAGACCGATAAACATACAAACCGACACACCAAACTTCTGCTTTATAAATGAGAGAGATATAAAAATATAAAAATGTAAATCTGACGGCACGTCAGCATGCCTACACGGCTGAGAGTGGGTCCGCCACGTGTTAGAGCCTGACAAGCAACACGTGGATATTCATATGCCAAAAGCAGTGATAAAAATGGGCCTCAATAGAAATTTATTATATATAATATTGTACTATTATACAATAGACACGTTATTATATATTATACAATTATATGAAGTGTTATACAAGTCTAAAAGTCACTAGGATCTCCTGGTCAAGCAATCTCACTTTTGGAGGCGTGATGGTGTGCACAGTCTCCTGCACCAACATAGGTATTGCGAGAAAATCACCAAGTTTTTGGAGGGCTCCTTAGATACCGAAATTTGTTACATCGTCCACGACTCTTTCGAATCTGAAGAGGTATTCTCTCCAAATTCGTTAGATTTCAATGTTGCTTGAGTATGCTGTGAAAACGATGCGAGTTTTGTGCAAGCGAGTAGGAAGAATACCAAAGATATCCTTTTCAACGTCTGAGTATCACCTCTAGGGTTCACTCGCATTTTTCGAGATGACTGCTGGCACGTTCCAGCAAGACGACGTCATTTTTCGGTTTGATAACAGGTATTTTTCTACGGCGTCTGTTTCAGTATCTCCATACCGCCGGCATCGCTCATCGTGATCTGAAACCGTCAAACCTGTTGGTGAACAGCGATTGCACCTTGCGCATTGCCGATTTTGGTATGGCGAAACTTGCCATGAGAGATCAGATGGATGAAGCAGATGAGCACTGCTTTTATATGACCCAACATGTTGCGACTCTCCCGTACAGGTGAATGACGATTACTTGAAAATTTACGTAAGTGATGGATACTGTTAAAGAGGTCTAATTCTATCATATCAGCATCTGATCAGAACGGTAAGTGGGATGGAAAGGGATAGAGAAGGGAAGCGTCGGTCGGCAGGGGGTTTTATGGGTTGCAGCGGAGAGAAGGTAGGGTATGGCACAGAACTGTGCCTGGTATACGACAACAGAGTCCCATTCAAGAAAATCTGTTCGCTTGGTGAACAGAACATGGACTAACCTAAGCAAATCCGAATGCCGCTCCATACCTAAATGTGACACTCTATCAAAGGCGTAAGTGTGACCGCCTTGTAACTCATCTCTCAACAACCTATTACACGCTCGTTCATGTTTTTTTTTTTTAAATTAAGCTGCCTGCACGTGCTTAATGAGCCTTGATGCAAAATTTAGGCAACACGAGCTCTTATCAAATCGAGAACGACCTTGCTATTTGCATTGAGTAGTGTGTTCACAATTGGGTGATATGAGGCAAGGCAATGATGTTGTCGTCCTAATCTACAAACAATTTCGAATAGAGAACCCACATAAAGTATCACTTCAGGCGCATCACAGACAGTCACAGCTCACAGATACACGTAGTTGCTATTCTGCCATGATAGAGCTTTGTTTTTGTTTCTTGTCGCCTTCCTACCTTCTGTTTTTTATATAACTTTCGTTTTATGTTTCATTGATACCCATCGGCACTCTTTCACCTGAACAGCACATGTGAAGAATTGGATTTGATTGGAATTACCTGATAATCCATCCACTTTCCCCAGAGAAGAAGACCGTTGTCCATACGTCTCAGGGTTCCATTGGCTGTTCAAAGTTCCTTCTGCAACAAAAAAGTAAGAACCGTTCATCGGTTGACAGCGTGGCCCATAATAGTTGCATATGAAAATTTAGGTTGATGTCACTACTACTCGAGCCGGAAATGAATAATCTAGTAATCTTGGGGACATAATAGGTCATTCAGTGCTATGCAGTCCACCCTCTTATTATATATTTTATAATGTGGGGCTCAATAGAAACATCATCGAAAAGTCTTAGCAAGTACTTTGGAAGCGAATTTTTGGCAAAGGAAGCGGTCATTGACAAGGGTGTAGCAGTGGTAAAAACCCAGTTTCTCCCAAGCACATGTTGTCTCAGACCTGTGACGACCGCACCGCTATTGCTGTTCGAGAAAGTGATGATTACCCGGTTTGCCTCTATAAATGTGTTTTGTGTTTACAGCTAGTACACTATAATCGAATTATGTGGCACAGTTCGAAAATATGTTGAACAGTACGCCAAAATTACTAGGGTATCAGAATACCTACCCTTACCAAAGTCTTTCTTCAGAGCGCCGGAGCTGCTGTACGTGATGCCAGAACACTCGACGGCTGTCGACATGTGGGCTGTTGGATGTATATTCGCAGAGATGATACTGAAACGTGAATTGTTCCCTGGACGCAGTGTTTCCGGCCAGATCAAAATCATTCTCACAATGCTCGGCGCTCCATCACAAAAAGTACTGTCGTACAACTTTGTAATTCTTTCTTGGAGAACGTTTACAATCTCTCTGTACGTGTGTGTTTGTTCTGTCTCATGTTTTTTTAGAAAATAGAAGGTTTGGTCACAGTGAATTACGTAGGGACAAACTTTAATATGGAATGTATCATTACTTACCTCAGATTCTGGACGAAATAAGATGTGAACGTACGCGGCGACTCATTGAGAATTTTGGGGACCACGCCCAACGACCATGGCCTGAAATTATGTACTGTAGAGAACGAGAGGTGATTCATTTTCAAAAATCACTTTCCCACAAGGAAATTTGACGCCGGTACAGTATAGCGGATTTTTACGGAAAAGGAAGCGTGTGGAACAGAGCGTTCAAATTTTGCGCTTCTTATTCTCACATTATCATAGCTGTTTATCTAGTGCATTCAGTATCAAAATGACAACTGAATAATTATAATATATTTCAAGGAAATATTATCGGACTTTTTTTCCAATTTTTTTTACAATTCTAGCATTGGCGTTTACGAGAATCCCGCTAGGTAACTTGTTTATTGGATATATGGTCTGGGGTATGTGTACGAACGTGCGTCCGAGGATGCGCGCGGCAAATTGCGCAGCGAAGTTCGTAACGATTTGAACGACTTTGACGCCTATCATTGGGCCCAAATTTGAAGAATTGTGCCCAGAAAATTGGCGGCAGAGTCGTACAAATCATCACGATCTTCGCCGCGCAAGTTGCCGCGCGCATCCTCGGGCGCACGTTCCTACTCCCTATGGTCTGCAATCATCATAATGCATTGTTATGTACAGAATGTGCATTCACAGTAAATGTTAAAATGCTAGCTTTCGACGGCTGAAGTGTCAAAACAGTCTTTTTTAGGTTTCGGACGAAATGATCGACTTGATCTCCAAGCTGATCGTTGTCGACGTTGAAGACAGGATTGATGTACAAGGCGCTCTCAACCATTCATACATCACACAAAGTATCAGCGCCGATGAGCTGCGGGCGCAGAAAGCTTGCCCTTTTAAGGTGGGCGATCAATCAGTAGGAAATGCACTGCAGGCTAACGTGTATGCGAAAAGCCCCTTCATGAATTCAGGTGAAAATGGATATGGCCGCAGTCGAGACGCTTACTCATCAGGAATTAACCCAGGCTTTGAATAGGGACGTACGTTCAGCAGACTGTTCTATGTATGCAGTACATTCTGGAGGTGAGACAAACATCCCTTCATCAAATAATTTCGATAATAGCAAACATGTTTTTTAAAATTGATACTAATTGATACTACTACATTGATAAAATAGAGGAATTTTATACTTCAATTCACGAGTCACAAAGTGACTTAAAAAAAATTTCATCCCACAAAACCAGATTGAATCGGGATTATGTTTGGCTTCAACCGTTACTTCATGTAAAGTGAATGCGGGTAAATGGCTAAAACACCTATTTTGAATACATGGACAGAATTATTGGGACTGCGAAGGTAGTACACACATTTCTGTGGTTCAGAATTCAACGTTATATAAGCTTAATAGTTCGTACTTAGCGACTGATTTTGTCCGGAAGTTTTCATAAGAAACCTTCTTGCCACACCTTTCTGACACTGTTTAAAATGAGACCTTTTTTTCAAAATTCCGACTGGTTCAGGTTCCGAAGGCTCGAAGAACTCGACCGAATGCTCGAGCGCCGAATCGGAAGAGGGAAGTGGTACTCGGAGCGAATTTGGTGGTATGAGCCCCATCATGACCGCTCTGTAACCGCTTTGCGCTTAACAATATTTCACTAGCAACAGTCGGGCACTTTGATGGCCCTTTATTCAGAATTCACGAAACTCTAGGGCGTCGTGGTATTACAACTTAATCGATAGAATACGAAACAGTGTCAAGAAGCCAAGCAGCATATTTAATTGTATTAATTGAATGCGTCATGGTCTGCTTCTCTTGTGTCTGTCCGCCTATCACCCGTATGTTACCGTTGGCACATACTTCTAGTCGTGTACTATGTTCCTATTTATTTCTAGGCGAGGATACTCTTCTAAAAAATCGTGCCTATGTCTTCTTTTCGACGCTACTTCATTGTGCATGCTTTCACACCCTGACGACTGCTCAATTACCAATAATTATTAAGAAATGTTTGTGTCCAATATGTTTTCGCTAATATAATGTGCACATTCGACGTATGGAATAGAGTACTTTGCGCGTTCTCACTCTCCTTTTACACTGCCGCTGACCCATTTCTCTGCCATCAAGTACGACGTACCCATTTCTGACACTCGTTTTGCTAGTGTTGTTGGTGCTGAAGTTTCCGTATTCCTCACTGAATCTCACTCGATAATCCGTTCACTGCGATGAAATTTTCTTACAAATTTCATGTTTCTATGTGCATTTTTCCTTTGTAGATGAATTGCTTTTCTAGGAATGGAAGAAACATCTGCTTTCCTGTTCTATATTGCAGCCCGAGATATAAAGGAGTGATTCTGTGGTTGTACGAGGCTGGAACCAATTCCAGATCTGCACCTTTTACTATGATATCATTTCATACAACTCGTAAGTGTTGGAAGGTACAAAAAACATACAGCATGCTCACGTTGAGCTCTCCTTTGCTTGCATGTCAGCTGCGTGTCAAGTGCACGTTGAACACTCGACGAAAAGAACTGCAATGAGAATCATTCAAAGGATGTTGAACTGGATCTATTATATGAGGCATTGGCAATCTTTCGAGCCTTGTACTCTTCTCCAGGTCTACAAAACCGAGAATATTGTAGGCTCAGCACTTGCTATACAACCAAGTGACCTTTAACTGAAAAATGGAAATGCTAAATTTCGAGAGCTGCATCGTACAATGAAACATCTATTGTGAGAGGAAATCACGGAGGAATGAAGCGCAGAAAATGCGAACGTGAACAAAAGGGAGAAGCTGATAAGTGTTAGGTTGTTGAGAAAGTCTTGAACCGGTTTTTTGGGAATTTTGTATTCATATATTCTTGATCGCTTCCCATGATCTGCTACGTGACGTTAGTCCTTAAGCGTCTCCACAATAGGTATCTACCAGTCGGCTCGCCCGGCTCACGCCGGGCTCCCCTCCTTATCGTGTTAAAACTGCCTCCCCGCCTGCACCTTCTTCAAATTTGGAGGCTTCGTTGGAACAGAAGTTATTCATTCCCGGCCAAACACAAACACCCAACACAATTCGAGCGAGCCCCGTCCGCCATAACGAACCTCCTCAGGTTCTCTGTGCTTGAGGCTTGAGTAACTCGATTTATTTCCAACTTTTGAGCGCTCTCTGTCTACGGGAAGAGGAGCTATGAAATTCAATTCAAACCCCGCCCACAGGATCCGGTTCTGCCACCCACAGTGTTCGATCTAACTCACCAATGCACACCTCTAGCTACCCCAGTTTTGAAGCCGTCCTGTGACTGAATTGGAAATCATGGTTCTCAGTACAGCATCCGATGCACGCCACGCCCACTCTGGGCGGGGCTCCGCCAAGCTGACGTGTGCTTTGTACTTCTCGGGACGTGGCCCACCCATCCCGCGTTTGACTCGGTCTAAAGAGATCTAAAGAAGCTAAGGAGTTTTGTGACAGACATACATAACGACAGACGACAGACAAAACGACAGGCGAAACGCTTTACAGTAATCAGCTGTTCGCCTGCGCTTTACAGTAATCAGCTGTTCGCCCCAGTACCGTGCGCGTCATGGCTTCTGATAAATAAATTTCCTTGAAAAAAACCGTAGCGTAACCGTTTTAGCAACGTAGTGAACCGCCTTTTTCCGAGATAGAAGAGAGAAGCGTTATGACCCAACAAGTAGCGTTATGAGCCGTCTATCGAGAGCGCACATAGACGACCACTTACATTTGTTCATGCACTCGTCCGTGGAACACCGCCATACCGCCCTAAAAAACTGTTAGAAAGGATGGTCGATTTCGAATTCCCCACTTTCCCATTACCCCCTCCCGATTTCAGTCCTGCTACCCGCCATTAGTTCCCCCTGCTACCTGCATCTCTATCAAACTTGAAAGCCTCAGGCGGAGTCTACACATTCTCCTTGCCATTAGTTTTCCTATCTTGCTATCTACACCCACCTCTACCGAACTTGAACGCTCCAAATCCAAATTAACCATTTTGCGTAGGCCCCGCCCCCACATGCTACCTAATATTAGCGTTTCCCAAGCTGCCATGTGCCCCTCTTCCGAATTTGAGCGCTCCAGGTCGAAATTGGGTCAAACTAACAATGTTCGCGCAAGTGCCGCCCTTAGGTACCGTGCTCTCAAGTACTTCGGCTTAATCCACACATATTCCTACCTGGCCTAGCTGCTCCAGTTAGATTTTCAGAAGGCGCCATATAAAATGGCTGCAAACTGACAAACAGGCGAACAGATTTTGTGGTTACTATATAGTGGGGATATACAAAAGCGCTAAAATGTTTTTGGTCGAATGCTTCTTCAGTCCTATTTTCCAGTGTTACTCCTTGCCTACTGAGTCTAAGCATGCGAAATTTCCATATGTGTAGCATGGATGTACTGTGAATATTTATCACTATCATAATCTGATCATGTTACAGATATCTCAAAGGACTTCACTCGAAATCAACTGGGTATGTAGGCATTAGTCTCTCTAGGATTTCTTTCCTTTCTGCAATGTCTGAGTGTAGGAACGCTAATACCGAATACAGAAGAGAAGAACGCACATATTGTACGGATAACTTCAGACGTCACCATCGTTGCTTCTAGGGAATTTTGCTACAGCAACAAACACTTCTCCCTTAATTATGTGGATATTGCTGCTTTGCAGTCAAATATTGTTGGATAGTGGGAAAATGCTTCAGTTAAACATGCAAAATTTCGCGCGATTTGCCCCACTAAGAAAAAAGTTATGAACGAAAAAGCGTAAAAGCGTTTGGACGAAGACTTTCGAGCGCTACTGTAGCTGGATTGATTTCCCTGACTCCAGTCATGATGCCAATTCAATAGAGCACCTTTGAGCCATTATCCTAAACATATAATCCGCTAAGTGTGTCTGATGGTGTGTTTATGTGCGCGTATGTGATGTTTCTCAACCGGGTAGTCATCTCCTGTCCCACTGGAACTAGAGCATTCAAGCTTGTTGGTGTGTCGGCAGGTGTGTGTGTATGTATGTATGTATGTATGTATGTATGTATGTATGTATGTATGTATGTATGTATGTATGTTTGTATGTATGTATGTATGTATGTATGTATGTATGTATGTATGTATGTTTGTATGTATGTATGTATGTATGTTTGTATGTATGTATGTATGTATGTTTGTATGTATGTATGTATGTATGTATGTATGTATGTATGTATGTATGTATGTATGTATGTATGTATGTATGTATGTATGTATGTATGTATGTATGTATGTATGTATGTATGTATGTATGTATGTATGTATGTATGTATGTATGTATGTATGTATGTATGTATGTATGTATGTATGTATGTATGTATGTATGTATGTATGTATGTATGTATGTATGTATGTATGTATGTATGTATGTATGTATGTATGTATGTATGTATGTATGTATGTATGTATGTATGTATGTATGTATGTATGTATGTATGTATGTATGTATGTATGTATGTATGTATGTATGTATGTATGTATGTATGTATGTATGTATGTATGTATGTATGTATGTATGTATGTATGTATGTATGTATGTATGTATGTATGTATGTATGTATGTATGTATGTATGTATGTATGTATGTATGTATGTATGTATGTATGTATGTATGTATGTATGTATGTATGTATGTATGTATGTATGTATGTATGTATGGTGTGTGTTTCACCTGTAATCAATAGCCCCCGTTCTCTTGAACCAGAGCCCTCAAACTTGGGCAACTGCAGGGTGGCGGGTCAACTTCAACACGAGAAGGAGAAGAGCCCGGCGTAAGCCAAGCTATCCGGCTGGTCCTTCGTGTGCTGCATCCCTCATGTACTGATCGAAAGCACGCAGTTCACCAGGGTATCCACTTAACTGGGTCCGGTATCTTCTCTCCGGAAACGGCGTCGCGTTCGCCGCATCCGATCTCGCGCAGTCGCGCGCTTCTAAGGGAAAGGTTCGAATTCCCATTGCAGGGATAGAGCAGCCGCTGCGTGACCTCTTCCGCCTACCGTGGGAATTGGGGAAAAAGCTCCGGCACCCTTACTTAAAGGTACGGTTCACGATGAGAATGGTTACTGAGTCCCTCCCACTTTTCCTCAATTTTCTAGTCTCATTCTCGTCTAGCCTCTTTTCAACGATTTTTCGAAGCCCTTTTCACTTTGGAAACTCTGATTCACGCAGTTTCTTCGCCTTTATCGCATTATTTTCGATCTTGTCTTCCATCTTTCATCATAGTCTGGATTACCCAAAATTATCCTGAACTGTGCCTTTAACCATATCTCTTTCTCCGCCCCTACCGGAAGCCCGATCACTGGAGATAAGGCTTGTCTTTGGCTTGTTCCCCCTTATATCTCAATACTTTGCCTTAATACTATCGGTTGTATTTATTTATAAGGGTTGGATCCTCAACGATTCCAACACACTTGGACACAAGTCAAATCGGGCCTCAACTTCGAAAAATGTATACTCTGCTGCCTCTGAGATTCGCGAGGGATACGGGGTAGACGTGTCACAATGTTACCAGTAGCCGCGGGAACACGTGGTCACTGGCCATATCCCGTCATTCAGTTTCAGAAACTTGCAGACGCTGTTTGAGAAAGAGGGTCTGGAAGAGTTTCGTCCACCTACTGCAGGGGTAGCTAGCCTGCCCAGTAGGCCGTTGTGACTAACAAGTGTGATTACATTGTTGATTTTCATTGCATGCTGAATAAAAATTAAAACAACAACGAATGTCAAATGGCCCAAAACTTTCTTACAAGTCTGATTCTATGAAGGCACATACATGTTCTGTGATAGGCATTGGTAATTGAACAGGAGCGTCTTCTACGTGCAAAAACATAGAATTGATTATATTTCCTATAACGCCTCAAAATACATCTAGTAAGCATGTTGGATGGGAAATCTGAGAGAACAAGCTATTGGAAATGTCCATTTGGGGAACGTTGCGAGAACTTGTCAAGAAACGGAATCGATCATGTCTCGGTTTTTAGGCAAGATAGATATCTGTTTGGCCATTCAATTCAGCGCCAGTGAAAATCGAATCTCAGATGTTATACTGCGTTCAAGTAGCAAACCTTGCACTCGCGCTTTGAGGAAGAGTTAAGCCAAAAAATAACACACAAAGAAGTCGAACTCCTCACCTACGAGGGAAAAGACGAAGCCCTAGTTTAATGCACTATCGATGCAACAGGAGGGAACTACCGTTCTAGATACATACAGTAGCGCTCAAAAGTGTTCGGTGAAATGCATTGACGCTTTTTTGTTCGTAACTTTTTTTTTTAGTAGACCAAACAGCGCAAAATTTGGATTTATTCAACTAGAGCATATTTCATCCTAACCAGCACTATTTGACTGCAAGGCTGCAAAATCCACAGATAGAGCAGGGTGTTCGTTGTGGTAGCAGATTTTGCTAAAACTAAAGTCGTTGACGTCTGCACTAAATCGCACCTTATGTGCGTTTTTCTCATCTATTGTGTTCGGCGATACCGATCGTACACTTTAGACCTGACAAGAAGGAAAGAGATTCTAGAAGTACCATCATCTGTATTTTCAGTCGATTTTGTGTTCATGCCCTTTGGAATATTTGGAACACGATCAGATTGCAAGTTAATAGTGGTAAATATTCACAATAAACCCACGCTTCAAATATAGAAATTTCGCATGACTAGATCCAGTAGGAAAGGAGTTACGATTGAAAAGTACGGCTGAAGAGCCATTTCACCGAAGACTTTTGAGCGCTACTGTATGTACATCATATTTGAAAGTGGTGACAAAGTATTCGCGAAAGAGTATCTGAGGATCGATTTGAAGATATTTCAAGCAATTATGAAAATCTAACATGGAGAAGTTCCACTGGACTGGAAATTTGTGAAAAAGTAAGGACTCGGCTCTTGGACAACCCGTGATAAGATTGTTGAGGAAAGATCATGACTACAGATCGGTTCATAACGAAAAGGTTTATTGTGATGGAACATGAGCATTGAGTTAGTTGCCGGTTTTGCTAGTTTCTTTCACTCTACTTTTCAAAACACAAACCCAATAATTATCTCGATAGAACATGTTTTGTAAAGAAGATGATTACCATTTGATAGGTAATCAGCACGATGCGAGAAAAAACTTAAGGGAGGGATTTAGTTCGAGAAAACGTGACTTTTGTAATAAGAACATGATCAGGAAAACAACAGTACGGCAAAGGGCTAACGATCATTCATTGTAAGCTAGTAGCTGTATATGTGGAAGTCTGCTCCATCAACAAGTTAGCAAACCGATGATCGAAAAATGGTGAGGATTGCCTACGTTGTACTTCGCTACTAGTCTAAAAGTTTGATAGAACATCTTGAAGGTTATCTATGCAAGTCGCACAAAATATTATATTTCCCTTATAGCTTTCTTCCGTCTAACTTCGCCAGTATTCCTGCCGTCGAGCGCTCTATTTCCAAAGGAACAGGAATTGTGGATTCTCGCTCGAACATCTGAGTCCACTGAACGAGAAATATGAATTCCGGGTTTCCGGTCATACATACACACACAGCACAACACACATTAACACCACATACAACATATACACAACACAACACACACAGGCAAATTAGCGCATTATATATAAAAAAAATGAAGGGGTCATTCGTTTTTGTACCCTTCTCTCGCTCTCTCGTTGAGATAGTATTTTGCTGGGCGAATTGAGTCCGATTCCAACTTTTCGTTCAACATTTCACATTTCTCGGCGCTCCTCCCTTTAGGCTCAAGACGAAGGTTCCATCCCTCGGCAAGCACTGGGCAATCATTACAATAGCCTATGTAATGATTGCTACCAGACTCGTGTTGGAGGGAGGATAAGCGAACTGACTTGAACATTGGCTGGCCACGCAGATCACTGTACGATCGCATACGCATTCAAAACCCACTAGACTCTGAATGGTCGAATACGGAGGCTTATTCGAAGGAGGAACTGATCAAAGCCAAGGATTTCACTTTATGTAGTGAACAAAAGTCAGTCCATATCGCATAGATCCAATTTGGACGCTGGCTAGGAACCCAACCTGTACGTAGACATAACAATCTTATAATTTTGCTTCATGGTATATTTCTCATTTGTTCACGAGCCTTCTAAATCACCCCTGTTCGTTCTTGAAAACGTTGACGTGAAGATGACGTTGAAGTTTCTTCGTGAAGCTTCAGGGAAGCATAGAATAAATAAGTAATCACCATCCATGCAGTGAACTTGTCTCAAATTCATTTATTCACTTGGTAAAGCATCAGGTACCTTCAACAACTCAAAATCGATAACAGTATCTGACAGAGTTATGGTCCAAAATTGAGGTTACTGCAGCTGAAACTGCTTGAATTCACGCCGCAAACGTTCGATCCGCAGATCATTCATTAGCTGAACAGGCACGTCTTCTGCTCCGTACATATACTTTTCGCGTAGCATATCGTCTACTGCACTTGCAGCTTCCTCACCATAGTTGAAATCCAACATATCCTCAAAATATTATTTCCAAAATAGCTGTCGAAACTGATGAAATTTGATTCCAAAAAATACAAGTGCATTCGAATGAAGTGAAAATACATACAAAAGAAAATCCAAGTTGTGTTGTTGCATTACTACGCTGGTGTGCAAATCTCAGGGACGAGATGGGCAAAGTAACATAGAACATTAGAGACCGGGAGGAACTAAATGAGGTGTGGGAGTATATTGCTAGACCTATAACGATACGTACACAGAGCTGAACTTTGCTTCGTTGAAAAATACCTTAAGTAGAACGCGAAATGTGGTTGCCCCCACAAAGCGAGGCAGTTGAAAGATGTTAAAAATGTTCTTGTCACTAATCTTGGAGCTCCAAAGCATTATGGTGGTACCTTCAAGATATAACATCCCGCAGTCATCGTTTGCATAACTTATGTGAAGAAGGATCAACGTGAAGCTCCAGAAAGGTCGAACCATGACGAGAGTGTCAGAAACTCGTATCGCTCACAGCGTTGTTTCACAGCATTCCAAGAGGACAGCGCTTCGAGAGAGGTCAACCTCTAGTAGTAGCTTACTGAAGGGAAGCGGGTGGACGACCAAAATCAGCTTCACTAAGGGATGACAGCTATACTGTGCAGCATGCAAGAAGAGACCCACGTCAATCAGCTTCTGTGATTGCAATGACAATTAATGGGACTTTAAAGGCACGGTTCACGATAATTTCGGGTAATCCAGAGTACGACGGAAAGTGGGAGACAAGCTGGAAAATAGTGCGAAAATGGCGAAGAAAGTGCGCGACTCGGCGTTTTCAAAGTGATAAAAGGCTTAGAAAAAAATCGGTAAAAATTGGGCTGGACGACAAGAAGACCAAAAAATGAAGAAGAAAGGGTGTTTGGACGAGCTATACAGTCTGGTCATTGCGCACGTGTGGGTCCCGGTGCTAATAGCTGATCACGGTAAGCAGAATGTGCCTTAAAATTCATTTCTTTACAAGCAGAAGTTAACAAAAAAAAGTTAGTAACAGCAAAAATTGTCTACCTTTTCCAGCCCATTACGTAGAAAATTGAACTAGGGATCGCAACAGCAAAAAGAATAATGGAGAATAAGGAGTAGCAGAATAACATCTCCTCGCTACTCGGTGGTACCTGATTGTGGGTAGGTCCTAGAGCGAACATTGCAATCTGTTTCGTTCACGCTTGTATGACGTGCCATTGGTTGAGGGGCGGGAAGTCGAGGCGATCCGGTTACGAGGCTCCCACTATGCCCTAACTGATGAGTTTTTGGGCTCGAGAGCGTCCTTCTTGTTACCCTTGAGGGCCACTAGGTATTCCCAAAGGGAGTACTCTGAAACAGTTTTTATCGTGAACCATGCCTTTAAGGCGAGCTATATCAAGCACCGCCGTAGCACGGCGACTGCACGGTGGCGGCCTCTTCGCCCGACGACCGCTACGTAGTGTTCCTGGCTGGCTAAGAATGGCTATAGGTGCCACATTGTAACACTGGAAGATTCCACGTTGACAGGGTAACACTTCGCGCAAAAACATGCTTCCTCTATGTTTACCGCTCATTTCTGACAAGGTATCTACTGCGATACAACGGTGTATTGGTCGAGCACAATTGAGCGATGATGTTATTCTAGTTAACATTCCGCCTGATAACATCAAACACCAACTTGTGAGGAACAGACTCTATGATAGGCAGTGCTTGACAGAGGGCTGCGTTACATGTCCAAACGGGAAAAGTGGAGATTGCGCTTCTGCAGGCGTAATTTATCAGATTCAATGTGAGGCATGTAATTCAAGCTACATAGGGGAAACCGGAAGAGTTTCGTCAGTACAAATCAAAGAGCATCTTGCTGGTAAACGGTGCAGTAATGTATCAACTCCGTTAGGGAAGCACAGGGTGGAGCAGCATGGTGAAAATGACTTTAACATCAAATCAAACATCAATCAACATACGATATTGGCTCACGAAACGGTAATATCGTCGAGGAAAGCGTTTTAAGCTGTCTGGATTTTAGCTAGAAATCCAGATATGGACAACCGAAAGGAGTGTGTGACGATCACAAATGATCTCTTGCCATTTATGCAACGTTGCGAGTTTGTTCCATAATCCGCGAACGTGCTGATCCGCAATAATGTTATTGCATAAGGACAGCAGACCAACAAGGGAAGGATCCCAAGTCGAAACGGCCATTTGAAATGGGACCTATACTGCTAGGTATATTTTTTGATGATTTCAAAATGATTTCGAATCTGCATTCGAAATCTGCCAAACGATTCTCTGAACGAAGTGATGGAGATGGTCTCCGGAGAGCGCTCATCAGGGGAAAGCACAAAAGCCATGGTCGCCGGTAGCCCAGCAGTGGCAGCTTGGAGTGGAGGTAAGCGTGACGTCTCACAGGCACGGGACCAAGGATCGAGTTTGATGGGCGATGGCATTTTTTCATCTTGCAGGACTTTTTCCTCCAAGTTAGAAAAATCTTTTTATGTTAGTTTTATCGCCTTCAGCGACTTTTTAATTGCTGGATGCGGGTCAGTTCCTACTTAAACATCTTATGCAAACACCAACATTACAAAAATTCTATTCTTATTGTTGTACATTTTAAATTCACTGTAGGATAACTTTTACCTTTTATAAGCGGATGCGATAATCTAGCACGAAGTGTTTAATACAAAAATCTTCACAATGAGCGCAACAAATGAAAGAATTCCTTTTTCTGATCGCCTTTCCACCTGGATTTGTTTGTTACTCGTTCTAACAAGTTTGCTGGAAAGAAGAACCTGCACCTGCTCGTTGGACACTTCCACATTACCAAACATAAACGGCCCTCTAGATGTGCTTGCTGTTTCTTCTTCATCATCCGGTTCCGAGAGTAGATCGGCCTCCTCGTCCTCAATCACGCAGTCTTCTTCGCCTTCAATATCGAGAGTCCGCGAAAGGGATTCCGCAAGATAGAGAAAGGATAGAGAAGAGAACCTATCTATCAACTCGTGCTCCTTCTTTGCAAGGGCGCGTTCAACACATCACAGGATCCGATATATTCCCTGTTCTTTAGTGTTACATTCAACCATATATACCATACTTCGCCGGGTTTGCTACACGGCGACCCCCACCTTTTTTGAGGACTAATCGATAGCAGTGGAAAAGGTTTAGGTAAGAACTGAAACTAGAAAGTCGCTGAAGGCGGTAAAACTAACAAAAGCTTTTTACAACCTGGAGGAAAAAGACTTGCAAGATGCAAAAACGCCAGCGCCCATCAAACTCGATCCTTGGTCCCGTGCCTATGAGGCGTCACGCTTACCTCCACTCCAAGCTGCCACTGCTGGGCTGCCGGCGACCATGGCTTTTGTGCTTTCCCCTGTTGAGCGCTCTCCGGAGACCATCTCCATAACTTCGTTCAGAGAATCGTTTGGCAGATTTTGAATGCAGATTTGAAATCAGCATCAAAAAATACGTCTAGCAGTATAGGTCTCATTTCAAACTTCGACTTGGGATCCTTCAATTGTAAGATCATCCGCTAATAATGTACTAACCGTGAACTTCGCGGTGGAAGTGAAGTGAGGTTATCTTTTGGATTGCCGACATTTTTCGTGCATTATTGATAGAACGTCAGAAACGCTAGAGCGGAAGAGCCGCTTGGTGCAGTAGTGTGCAATCAAAAAGCTTTGAAGCACTTTTAGGTCTTTGAAAACGACGAGTCCGTCGAAACGTCGGCCAGAATGGATATTTCCACCTACCAACCTCGAGGCAGAAGCAAAATTAACGATTTCAAGAACAACACAAACGCCGAGGTTTAAGGATGAGAGAACTTGGAATTTGATTACTGGTTCGATTCCCATAGCTCGACGGTCGGGGGCGGCGCTTGCTTCTTTGTTACAAACCGAATCTTGATCGATACCGCAGGCCGAGTAGTCCCCGGCCCGGCGGACTATGAAAACAGTCACTAAGTTTCTGAATGGAACTCGAATGCAGGGGCGCACCCCTCAGACAGGATTGATTGACGGCAGAAGACCATCCTTATCATTTATCGCTCGAATTCAGACGTATCTATGCGGCGGAGTCTTCGAAATTTGAACCATTCGTATGCATAATTTTGATTAATGTTATTTCACAGAGAATGGCATAGATGATACCTTCTGATTGAAAAAAAAATTCGTCAATACCCCGCGCATAGTTTGCTTTATTATATTTCACCATCGCTCCGTTCTCTTGGTAAATCCATACAAGTACATATGATAAGAACTGTGAAAAGACTGCAAAAGTTACTTGCGATTGTTCCTGTAGTTCGGAATCCACTCCGGATATGTGCCACAGACTGCATTTAGCATTGTCGCCTCTGTAAATTAGTTATTGCTGAGAGCAGTGAATGCTGCACCTTGAAGAGTCAGCGATAGCAGTAGGCAATTTTCTGAGAACAAAAAAAAATATTGGGATCGTTCGGATTGTTATCAAAGTTTTGCTTTCAACTAGGAAGTCTGTTCAACTTGGTCATTCTCCAGGAATAGAAAAATGCTGAGAATTTCATCGATTTCTCCCAGAAAGTACTGCGAATTTCCTAATTAAACTCATAGTTCCCTTGGGCCACCACGCGAAAAGTACGCTGCACGAGAAAACAAAGCAGAGGTGAATCGGGGCCCCTGATGGACGAACGCATTATACTTATAACTTATTACATGTCTCATGATCAGGGCCATATTACTCGGATCTTATCAGTGTACAAAAACCTGGAGCGTTGGAGAAAAACTCTAACATCGTAGAAAATGTAAGGAAGGATCTGATTGTAGGCCACTAATATGACACCAAAAATTTTGCTGGGTACTCAAAACGGAGCCTCGACATTAGCAGCCGTAGAAGATCTTCTGCCTGTGCATCGCAACATCCAGCTTTGGAAGGGAAGCTTTCAAACCACTTATGTTCGCCGCACCATCCCTTGTGCACCTATCAGAAGCAACACGATCCCTTCAGTCCTTCTTTGGAATTTTCTGTACGTATGATTCAACAATAGAATATTCGACTCACAGAATAACCGAAGGCCTTCCAATAACCTTCCAAAGAGTCTCTGTCTGTGGGTGAGAAGGCGAAGAGCCAGCTGAACATTACACAATGAACATTATTAACCACAACATCACACATGAAAGCCCACCGTAATCATTGTAATAATTGTCTTTTCTTCTTCGCCGTCCAATATAATTCCCGTATTTGTAGTACAGAAATAGTGCTATAAATAGGAAGAGAAAGACAAAGCCACCAAAAACAGTCCACCACATTGAAGGAAGATTTCCGCCTGAAAGATCTGGAGTGGCAATTTACTAAGATTGAATGAATGTTCCAATTACCAACTGATCCAAGTTTAACTGGTCGGCTGTGTAAACTTGGCTGATAAGGTGGTCTCAGGCTGCGTACACGAAACGATTGCCCTTGATGAAAATCGGGTGATAGTCGAAAAATTGGATCCAGAACTTCTCCCTGGAATAGACTAATCCGTAGTAGGTGGAAAAAATATAAAGGCTAATGAAGTAGACATTTATAATTTTAATGAAATGCAAGAACGTAATTTTGCAAGATTATCTTGTTGATAATGAAAGGGAAGTCGAAGCTGAACTCATTTCCAAGGCACTATGTAGGCAGCTGTGTTGCTCATACCTTCGATAAAGTACTCGATAGCTAAGGTTATATGTAGTGTATGCTAGAATCGGTTGCACATAAAGGTAGAAGGGCACACCCTACTATGACAGGACCATACCAACAACGCTTAATAAAGGACGAAGATGAAAGTGGGAGTTTCAATCCACGGGAATCCTATCTTACGCTAGTGCTCTCTTTACTTGTCTTCCAAGAAAAGCTGCACAAGATGGTCTGCCTATGCACAGCATGATTATGTTCTGCCCCTCAACATAGGATACGTTAAGCGAGTCAAAACTAGTCATAAAAACTGCGATTAGCTCTGCAGCTCTGCTAACCATATAGACTATCCTTGCATGGAATCCTGGTTTTTGAAAACGAGAAGTGATCCGCACTGGCTGTTCTGATTTTGGGCCCAAACCAAAGTCATATTATAGGTATGTACATAGACGTAAGTGAAAGTGTGTATTGGAAGATTTCACCCCCCCCCCCCCCACTACTAATATTTTCCCACCTAAAAGTTGTATTTTTCCCAAGGATTCAATATATCCTTGATAAAAATGACCTAGGTCTGAGAAGAGATATTCGCTATGATCAATAATGTATTCCAATCACAAGTTCGAGTATTTATTTATACGTCGGTCTTCATGTGGAAACTACGCTGCCTACTATTTCTTTGAATGGTGACATATTATCGTATCGTGATTCGACACGGTACGACTGAGCGTAGTCGACTGGATCCCATCGCAGTTCTGAATCGCCGACAAGGAGCACATTGGAAGGTGGTGCCAAGGTAGAGCATACTGAAAATATTACTGTATTTAGGTTTCGAGTTGCTTGTTGTTAACAAGGTTCACTCGGGACATTGTTTGAGCGCAGTTATACTTACAACGGAGAATTGGAACTATCACGAAGCAGACTCTGAGAGTTTGTGGTCCAAAAATCAAGATCCTCTTAAAATGCTTATATTTTGAACAGCTAGATTCCAAAGAGGAAGTATTCTGAAGAGCTTTGCCATCGTCCAATTGACACAAAGGTTACATTTGAAAGTTCGTGGATGCTGCACACCAAGTTATGAATGTACAAAGCTATGGCCATAACAACTTTGAAGGCGACGGGGCAGTTTGATCTAAGGCGCTATCTATGTTGGACAGTTGATTAAGACTTTCCAATTTGAGCTTTTCGAGTCATCTAAGAGGAGTTTTTTATTGGAAAAAATTCCTCCACGATAGAATTGAATGATAAAATAAATCATTTCGGGGATCTCAAGAGAATCTCCATGGCTCAGGTTTTGTTCATATCGTCCTCCTGGCTGCTGAAAGAAGAGAGTGAATGATAGCCTTACAAGACAATGTGATCTAAAAAACTAAAAGTTATCGAGTACACTTGTCAGTTGTTCATCGTCTGCCATGCACTAATTTATCAATAAAGCTATCGTTGCTCAATGAAGGGTAACATTCCAACATTGTGTGAGGAGAAACACACTTCAATCTCAGTACGCAACAAGACGTTGTGTGAAACCCCTTCGATTGGGAATAGACAAAGAGGAGAGCCTCGTTACGAAAAAGAACGGGACGTAAACTGGCTGACACCGGCTACAGAACATGGAAAACGAACACAACTCGAAAAGGAAGTTTCCGGCAAATCTCCTCGTCAGATTTCATTTTTTTTTCATATCGACTCCTTCATTTTGGTCCAACCCCTCTACTTTCTTCGGAAGTTCATTTTGTTTTGCCAGAATCAGAGCAGATCAGGCTCTACGAACAACGATACCGAGATAATGAGAGTAAAAGAAATAGAGAGATGAGTGTATGCTCGAATGGTAGTTTGTGTAGATTCCAGATAACATGAAACCTTGATCCGAACCTGAATCCACACTCCGGATGACAAAGCCCTTTATCCGAACTTTCGGCTGTTTGGGGAGATTATTCTCGTGAAAGTCTGCAGGGATCTAATCGATGGCACTTTGATGAAACATCGTCTCTAGCTACCTAGTTCACTGGATCCACCTTGATCAACATATCGCCCATGAAGTGATAAGATAGAATGTCCTAAATTGTCCATGCAGACACCCGCTGCACTCTGCTAAACGAGTACAAGCGACTTTTCATAACAATGACCGATGCAAGAATGAGCTGTGGATTCATGAAGCGGCTCTATTTGGTCATTTCGAATAAAATTTGCAAACAATAAACTTGAGCAATATCGAATAATCCCAGAATTAACAACGAACTCTTATTTCCAAATGTGCTGATTCAATGCTACCCGTTCAGAAGTTCTTGAAATGTGATGCATCAGGGTAGTCATAACTCACAGTACATGTACAATACTGCTCTCAATTTTTGTTCAACCGTCGCCTCGCCATAACTTTTGTTAAAGTGCTCCGATCACGCTTAAGGTAAGATCATCGGAAAGCTCTTCTGGTAAAGAATCCAAATATATAATGATCTTTCAATTTCCTCAAATTTTTCGCCCTCCTTCCCGGGAAGAACGAAAATTGAGTCCCTCAGTACCTGGGGTGTTACTTGCGGATATGACAGAATCGTAAACCCTCCAATTCAATTGAACACTTCGTTCCCGGTGTCCACTTCGATAGAAATCTACTGAGGGAAGCATAGAACCCTGATCATTTTGATACCCTTCATGACATAATTTAAATACTTTCAACTGAAAACAGTTTTTCAAAGCAAATTACCAGGTTCACTTCACAGCAGACGTTCACTATTTCTTTCGGCCACGTATTTCGTATGACGACCGTATGATTGCTTGTGGGGAACCCTGCCATGTCATGAAGTTTTAATTTTTTTCAATTTCGCAGCATCATTTTCATGAAGGTCAACGAGTGTGTTCAGTACCTGAGGTGCTTCCTGCAGATACAGCATAGCCTTAAACTCTCCACTTCGCTCGAAACACAAATAGAATTATATTTTATTACGAGATGGACCAATTAAATACTTTTGATTTTATGGACGAACTTGCAGTCTTCAGGGTCAGTTTCAGAAAGGAATGATTCTCTTAATCCTATCACTACAATGGTTACAACGCTTCTATTCCTTTTAGCTTTGCTGCGGAATGTATACGATCAAGGAACGTGCATCGTGCCTAATAAACTTTTCCATTCCAGCCTTTTACTGACGTTTCTTTCCACCATAAATTTTCCCTCACTTACAGCATAGTTTGCCTTGATAATGTCGAATATAACTACAGTATAAGACGTATTTGAGTAGATTGCACTCATGTGGCTTAAGAAAACATGGCCTTGCAGACACAGTGAGTCCAAATGAGATCGATAACGAGGGGTAAAATCACTAGTGCTTTCCGATGAGCTTACTTTCAGCGTGTTCGGAGCATTTTAACCAAAGTTGTGGCGAAGCGACGGTTTGCGACGGATTAATCCGTCGCAAACCGTCGGTTGAACAAAAATTAGGAGCACTATTGTAACTCACAGTACTTGTGTGATGAGTCTGGTTTAAGCAGAGGTGTGGTTCAAAATGATTGTAGATACCAAGGGCAAGGACTCATGTGCTTGCTGCTCAACTCCAAGCACTACGGCCCACAACTAATATTACCGTGAGTACCGACTTAATTAAACTTGCCCTACTCTTTTGCATAACCAGTACGAACAAATATCTTTTTAATCGAAATCTTCCTTCACCCCTTCCATTTCATGGTTGATACGGTCTTCTTTGGGTGACCCCTGCTTGCTTTTGTTGGAAACGATTTTCGATAAATGATTGTGACTGCATCCACGCCCAGTAAAGATCTTTTTGCTAGACTATGAATGCGCGAGTGCAGTGTGTTAGTGTTAATTTTTTAGTGATGTAAAATCACCGTTGACTCACATATCGAACTATCTTTGATCATACTGAATTGTTTCTTTTATTTGGTTTTTTGGTGATCCTAGAAAGGTCGGATTTCGGGGAACTGCGAATCTATAGTCACTTGAACGACTCGCATTCTTATCCCACCCCCCTGGACTACCTCAAGATACGCGCATTGGGCCGCCCGTGTTCATACTATACGTGAACGACCTTGTTGACTTTCTTCCTACTGGCGCCTTTTGCAGCCTATGTTCGGATGATTCCAAAATTTTTACCATAAATGTTTTCTGCAAGCTTCAGAACGCAACAAAATGTGTTGAGGCTTGGTCCGAAAAAATGGAATTTGGACATTTCCTCTCGGAAAACAGTTAGTATGGGGTTAGGTGAGAATCACCCAAGGCTCACTTTTCCGATGTGGCGGGTCGAGTTCTCTCGTATATCTAGAATTAGGGACCTCGGAGTTGTCTACACGGATAAACTTGACTTCGAAGTGCTTATACTTTAGACAGTCGCTAATGCTAGCTCTAAAGCTAATTTTATTCTGAGGGCTTTCCAAATGAGCGAGCCTAAATTGTTTACTTCAATCGCTTTACTCAATCTTAACGTTTGCCCAATCCTAGAGTACTGCTCTCCTATCTGGTTATCACATAAAACATCGCTGATTAATGAAAACGAGAAAGCGCAAGAAAGCTTCAAAAAGCTGTTCCATGCGCAGAGGCATGTCAACTTGTCTGTATGATGAACGTCTTAAAAAACTGTGGGGCAAATCGCTTGAATTCCGATGGGAACTTATTAATTTTGGTTTAATGTATAATCTGGCAATGGGCAAAATGAACCCAAGACTGGATGACCTTTTCGAGATCTCTCCGTCCATAAGAGTTTCCAGAGGTCACCCCCACCACTGCGACCTGATTCAAACTTTTCCTGTTGGAAGCATACTAAGACTTTTCAGGGCCGCTTATCGAAGTATCTTAGACACCAAATCGCTTATTCAGGGACAAGTTGATAGTAAGGATCGTCATGGGACTGCAAAATGTCCACTCAGTCGATGCATGACCTTTGGGAAAAGCATAAGGCAACCGGTTCGGTGGCACAGTGCAGAGGCTTACAGTCCGCACGTATGCACGCGATACATTTCTCCAGGGTTCGAATCCGCCGCCGCTTATCACGTTTGTATGCTTCACAGAAAAATACCGCATGCGAAATACCAATGCGTTTTCACCCATCTGGCCGGTTTGCCTTGGATCCTAGGTCTAACCCAATCATTGAGATGGTGCTGGCCATCCAGTTCCTATGGTGGGTGAAATGAATAGGTTGGAATTATTCAATAATACAGCGTTATCGAAGCAGTCTTGAATGAAGTTTGTACCAACTTTCACATTTAATTATTTCAGCGAAAGTCATTTCTGCGACTATTGTCTTTGATCTCGCGTATACAATTCTTTTTGGCTTTACAGCATCTCATTTTCATATTTGAACATGGAAATATGTATTGAGTTATCCACGAAACAGTTTCTCTTTTTCGTACTTGAGCCCCCACCACCTCCCCCCCCCCCATTCCCCACCCACTGCCCTCTACACGCAATGCGGTTCTTAGAGGGGTTCACGGACCTACTATGTTGGTATCCGGAGTCGCCACCGCTCGCAATTATGTTTCCCGGCCATTGCTCTTCCCCTCGTAGATGCCCCTTAATTTTTCCTGCCTATTTGTTCTGTGGCCCATAAGTCGTTTTTTTTTACTTTTCTTCTCCAACCCATGTGAAATTCTAAGTAATTATCCTTACGACTTCTAAATTATGTCGCTGTGTATAATCTATATGTTTATTTATCCTATTGTACCACCGTTTGCCACTCTTATTTATTTAAGCCTATCGAGTCACTCTGTACAGCAGTAACAAATAAATAAACAAAGCGAACGAGAACGGAGTTCAAGTTTTGCGCTTATTGAACATAGCTAGCCATCCCCTCAAGTTGCTACTTTTCACCAGTCTGATAGTTCTGAAACAAGGTATAGTTCACTACTACTAGGATTGTAGGTTATGATTACGTAAGGCACTTTCTCATGTAATCAAGTATGTAATCAAGGTGAATTGGGGGAGGGGGGGGGGCTAGAAAAGATATAAAAGATTGTTATTAATTGATAGCATTCATTCGTCATGTGTTCTTCATTAACAGCTGGAATGGAACTGGGACGCCGTCGGAAAAATCAAAGGACGCCAAAATTGCTATAAGTGCGTTTCAGTGGTATACGTCCACCCCTTATCCAACAAAAACTTTTCCTAAAGGGGCGATCCAAATTAGAAGCATGCATTAGAGAATTCGCCGCAGCATTAGACTACAAGGGAAAATAGGTTTTCAGGTCTTCAAGTTTGCGAGGAAATGTTTCATAAGTGTCTTTTCAATTTCGACCGCTCCATAGTATACGTCCACTTTAGATAACAGTTCATTTATACCAAATAAACAGTGAAGAGAAATAAACAGTTGGTGCACTATGCTCGAGTGAGAGCTCCTGAGTCGATGCACCCTATTCATCGTTAAGTTACTGAGGAATGGAGGGTCGATGTTTCTCCACGCCTCCATGACCACACTTCGCAGTTCGTCGATGGTGAAAAACTGTCTGCTTTCGGCGTACACTACGATAATTTCTAAAAAGTTCTTTATGGGACTGCAAGCAGGCCACTCCATAACATCAACTTTCTGTTGCTGTAAACTTGTGGATGTTCACCTGAGGAAACTTGCATTGTTCTGCTGGAAGAGCAGCCTTTATCGTCGCCGCTGCTCAAAAACCGCGATAAGATGGATTACAAAACTGTGTGATACTCTTGCGAGTCCTTTCGACATGATACAAAAGCTTCAGCTTGCTATTCCAGTAGTAGGCTCCCCAAATCATCAGCGAACCGCCAAAGAATTTGCGCCTGCCGAACTGCACTGGGTCCTTCCTCAGGTTTGCCATTATCATCTCTTCATCGGGTCCGTCCAGGTTGAACTCGTTCTCGTTGAAGCAGATTATCTGGAGACTTCAAATAACTTTGCAGGGCACGACCTACGCCTAGCTTCACGACTGCAACTGTTTTCAATCCGTGGTCGTCTCTTTCGGGCAAAATCGAGGCGAGCCATATTGTGTGAGTTGGTAAGGCGTGGCGCCTCCCTCATATCTTCTCTCACAATGTTGCCGTGCGTTTGATAGCTCTCCAACGGGTGGTTTTCGACGCAGAGTGTTTTAAGCCTGCGAGGGTCTGGTTGGCACTGCTGGTGCTGTTCGAAGCTCTCCTGCAATTTCTCGTTTATCTCTGCTGGGCAACTTGCGTTGACGTCCCCGGGCACCTCGGTTGTGATAGGCTTCAGGAGGTAGGGGCAAATCACGCACTGAGTCCTGCTGATTTGCCTGGAATTGCGTCGTGTCCGGCCTCAAGAGCTCAAATCTGGGTCTTTTCTTCTGCAGGAAGAACGAAACTACGTGGTATCGCAGGAAGACATGTCGCCTTCAACTCTGGTACGAATATACAGGGGTGCCCAAAAAAAAAAGAGACACTATGCATGGGGCCTAATCTAGGGCGGAATACTTCGCACCGATTGAAGCAGCAGAAGAATGTGATTGGGTAACTTGTACTAAGAATGTTACTTGATGAAAGGAAGCAGGAACACGTGTGGTTCCTATATTGGCATCAAAATATGAAGCCGTCTGCCATCGCGGACGTGCTCAAGACGACTTATGGGATATCGGTCGGCAACAAGCAGATACGCATCTTTCTCAATCGAGTCGCTCACGGACAGATTTTTGGGCATCGTCGCTTAAGATCTAGAAGACGGCTGACTTCCTGTAGCCTCGACAATTCCGCAATGGTCTGCGACGTCGTGGGAGCCGAGCCGATCTCGCCAACCTCAGACGACATCAAATGTGCGTGGCAAAAACTTTTAATTTCATTCGTGCGGAAGGCCATTGAAGAATTTCGAGATCGAGTACAATGTGTTGTTGATTTTGCGGGTGGTAATATTCAGTCAGAATTTAATAAGGTTTGATTACATTGGTGGTACAAGCCGAGCAGTGAAGGTGTCTCTTTTTTTTTGGGCACCCCTGTATACCCCAGTTGAAACAGGAAAAATTTTCTCGATTCATATATCAGGGGTGGGCGTATAGTATGAAAAGGTCGAAGTTCAGAAAAATGATTCTAAAAAATTTTTCTGTTGACTTTTTTGTCTGAAAAGATGATGTTCACTGTTTTCTTGAGTCAGGAACTGATAATGTGTGCTTTAAGATGAGAAAATTTTTTTAGAAAAGTTTTTGTTAAAATGATGGATGGACGTATGCCACTGAAACGTACTCTAGCAAAAGACCGGTGTCGCTCGCTTCACTAACCGTATTTCTCGACAGAACTTGAGTTTGTCGAGCCTTTCTGATTTCGGCTTTCGATATGAATGCGATACTTGGTGAACGATGTCAAATCGCCGACGGTGGCCGATGTTGACGTCGTCAGAAGTGTCTTGTCCGACAAAGTCTTATCGGACCCGTAATGGACGACAAATGACTGCGGATAGGAGCCATCAAAACCTAAGACGAGATGATCCAGCAAAAAGATAAACTGTATGAATCTGGAGAACGAAATCAGCTATTCAGTACCTGGTATCCAATTGATTACCATTGCCTCTTCACCTACACAGTCAACACTGTCGATCACGGCCGCCTGTGGGCGAGTTCTCTAAAGCCACAAGTTGAAAAGAAGTAGAGGCTCTCGGATGCATATTCAAATCAGCAGGTTTACGATTATAACGTAGAAGAGTTATCAGAAATGTCTACCACTGACTTAGCAGACTTCATTTTTTATAAGCTTCTATAAAACATGCTGCCAAGATGGTAAATAAGTTCTCCTAGTTCGGCGTTATCGCCTTCTCCAGTGTCTGGAAATCTGTATATTATCACTACCCATCCTTCATTCAACAACTGAACCTCAAAAAACCGGTTCCCTAGACCGAATGTCTCCAAATGGGCATGATGACCCTAAACACGTTTAACCTACCTCGAGAAACAACCGGTCGTTTGGACGACCACCGCTAAACTGATCATGGGGACTTGGGGCGCTTTAGATGATATGCTATATCCCTGTCGTGATATCGGGGAAACAAAAGCCACAGGGGTCAGAGAAAGGCGCGAGTTTATTAGCTACGGTCAGGCACTCCTCCTTCCTACTCATTTTTGGGGACTTAGCGCTGATGAAAAATGCCTCGCGTGTCTTTTACGCTGAAGTGAGGGGTTTCCGCAATAGGATCCTAACTGTAATTCCGAACACCGCACCTCACCCTTGCTCGATTTGAGCCCTCCAGATGTTCCTTAACTCTAACGCACAGGGGTCGTCCAGTCTCCCCAACATATTCATCCTCACATAGACTGCATGTGATCAGGTAAACCACGCTTGGTGTCATGCAGTCACCCTCCTGTCCATTAGGGCAGGTCGCGTAATTGGAAGTCGGGCAGATCCAATCGTAGCAGCGGTTTCAAACTAGCCGCTGCTTCAGATTTTCATGTGGGATTTCGACCACTCGCACTATGCCCTTTAGGCCACACTGTGCAGCGCCGCCATTAGTTCATAGCTAATAGCATCACTGACATAGGGGATGCAGAGCGCTAGTTTATCCGAGCTATCGATGGTGGGGCCATATTGTTCCTTTTTATGTGCTCTGTAACTATTTTTAAGAGCCCAAAGGTAACCAATGGAAAGTGCGATCTCTTTTGCAAGTTCCAAAAAGTCCGTGCTCTCCTGCCTTCCGGATGACACCAAGTGACCGTCTTAAATATGCTACTTTTAACAGCCCGCTTTGTTTTGAATTGATGCGCCGAATTGAAGTGAATTGAGCAGAGCTATGCCAAGATTCATAGAGAGTCCAACATGGATGTTCAGCAGAATTCCTTCACACGAACCTCGACAATCAACTTCATTGAAGAGGAAATGGTGGAAATAGCGTTGCTCACGATACACTCATACATTCCATAATCATTATGCGAAACTGATGGAAAAGATAGTGTAGCTGAAGAGATTCTCCTCTGAAAAAAGTAGAGAAAAGTATTTTTAAAAACGGTATACAAGATTTAGAAGACACTAGCCTCCAAATGAACCCAGTAAACTATTGGGAGCGGATCACCAAAACCACTGCAGCTCACATCGACCGGTGCGCCTTCATGGACACGAAGCTCAAGTGGCGGACGGGTGATGAACGCTGGCGGTTCTTAAGAACATAACCTTCTGATAGACTTCCACTTCGGAGAAAGAGAATGAGACAATAACGAAAAGATATACACAAACCTGCTATGATCACATGTGTCTCGACGATCGGACTCCTACCCACAGAATTCTCCGCTTGACATCCGAAAATCCCGCCATCCGACTCTCTTTCACCACGAATCAAAATAGAGTCCTCAACAAGTGTCACGTCATTTGGCATCAAATTCAAGGGAGACTCCGACAAAAGATTAACTCGAATTAGACCATAGTTCAACCATAATGCACTAGCTCAAACAATCTGGGGGCGCTCTAATAGAAACCATCAGGTCTAAATGAACAACGACAACTTGAGCGTTGTTGCAAAGTTATAGCTGAGCTCAGCTGATGTGGTGACTGAATGTGGCTCCTGTTCATGCTTTGCCTGCTGATATTCAAGCGTTCTACCTTCATTCAATCGTAGCAAAGTAAAGGGTAAGAATGGTCGATGCCCACCAGAGGCTATACCTGCGCATAGGCAAAAAGACAGCACCTCCCACTCCCCAGAAGAGCCAGACAAGAAGCTCAGTTTTCTCTGCAGAAACAGCCTAGTGATCAGCCTATTAAATTATACAAGGTGTGCTCTAAATATGCTAACAAAATTGTTACGACACAGGTTTCGCATTTCAAATAGATGCAAAGCGGGTTCTATGAGCTACATGGTTACTATGTACCGCATCAACTAAACATTTGTACGCTCATTTGATATGATCAATTACTGTACGAATTATATTATAGCTACAGGACGCTCCATATAATCATCGACGATAGGCGAAGCTTTTTGAGGAATCCCAGCCCGCGTTTTTTTTTTTGAAAACTTCTCACGAGCAGCAACTTTGGTGTGTTTTGAAGTCTATGCTTCCCTCTACAAAGTGGAGCATATGCACTAGTCCTTGCCTTAAGGCCGGAAAGTATGTGAGCCAATCGGAAGCAGCGACAAAACCGGGATCAACTTCTCAGCGCAACTCTTGTCTCATCAAGTTGTGAGCGGATACGTATTGCTGGAACGTTTAAAACTCTTCGAAATTGAAATACCCATGGAGTTATTAAAGGCGAAAGCAGCAACTCCTAAAGGTAGAGTTCACGTTTATTTTGGTGTACATAGCTTTAGACGAATAGGTGGAAGTGGTAGTCTAGAATACTGCAAAGGTGGAGAAAACGCGGAAATCGGCGTTTTCAGAGAAAGATGAGTCTTCAGAGAAAAAAGTTAATTAGGGGTTGGGCGAGAATAAGACGAAAAAGTTGCATGGAAGCAGTGTTTGCGCGAGCTCTCCAAAGTTTCGCGCCATTGCGTATGGCTGGCTGAGTGCAGCATGTTCGTCCCGGTGCGAATGGTGCAACCTCTGGGCCACTCTACAGCGCTGCGAGAACACGCCCGCTTTTGGATGTCCACGTCGGCTGAACCTTCTTTGGGGCCCTTATTATGCCCTATCCACGACGCTTTGGACCTGACGGCGTCTATTGTGCCCTCCGTGGGAGCCACGGATCCATAAGAGGAGTAATTACGAAACCATTTTTACCGTTAACTGTGCCGTTGGGAATGTTTTTGTGAATTTTGACATCTATCTTAACAGGAATAAGCGGTGTTGGACCGGCAACACAGACTTGAGCCCAAATCACAACAAGAAAGGGGAAGCAGCGGTGAGGAACGATCAGACCCTTCTCGACTACATCGCAAGGGGTAAGTCAATTTAGGTCCGAATCGACCTACTCCGCAGCTTCTTCGCATCTCCATTCACTGTGTGATGACCTCTCTGAATTGGTTGGTTGCTGACCTCTCTGGCAGTCTTAGATGAACTAATACTGATCAAACGAGTCGGAAACGTTGTCGTTATCATTATTATTACTAAATTACAATAATAAAGGACAAAGTTCCTGACGTTAACCAATCCCGTCTGAGAGATGCGCCATCGCACTCAACTTCCATTCAGAATCGTAGTGGGTAGTGAGTGCGTATGTGAGCTATACAATGGCTTACCGTGGCCATCCGATTTACAAGCCAGTGCCTTTATCCTCCCAGTACCAAATAACCGACCCCGGAGGATTGAAGGTTTGGTTGGTTCAGGCGGATATCGATCCGGGATTCGAACCCCTGACCATGCGTGTGAGATAGTGCGCCACTTGCCACTAGATCACACTCGAAATAGAGAGTTGTGCGTACATTTGCTCATTTAGTTATAGGTTAATGCATAATTATTGCGAATTTTTTTTCAGCAAATTTTACTTGAGAAAAGATAGAAAAATATTCAGCAAAGACATGTTCAATTTATAACTCGGGGACTTATCCACCAACTACGTCAAACACTGCTTGCTACGCAGTCAGATTTCACAGTCAAGGTTGTTTCGGTTTTGGGGGGCGATCCACGCCTTGACGTCGGCCATCAAGCCATCCATTTCTCGAAAGTTCTGTTCGTTGGCAATTTTTTAACGAGTGATTGACGTGATAATTCAAGAGGTTTCTGTTCGTGAGTGGGGCGACCGTAGATGCAGATTCTATTCCTTATTCGGCTTCGGCTGACTGTTCCATCACCGAGAAGTCCATTGAGATCACGCTATGAGTGTGCCACCTTCCAACATTTCTCGATGTACTAGAGCATAATGTGGCGTATATGAAGATAATTTTCCAGATACATTTCTGTTAAGGAAAACGAGAAGACTATTTCTACAAAAATCCTTAATTCAAAAGTTATCGAGAGAAAAGAAGCCGCGAAAAAATCCGCAATAATTATGCATCAACCTATTGTTATTGCCCTAGGAATATGAAAAGTTCGTGGAATAGTGCGCATCATCATCTGTAAATTCGCCACTACGGCTCTGGAGCAGAGTGGCAGGCACGACTTTCTGGAAGAAAAGTTTTAGCTATCGATACCCATTGCCCTTAAAATGTTGAGTCTAAAGCTAGAGGGGAGATAATATGATGTTTTTAAATTTTTACATTGTTTTGTCCTCAACGCATATTATTTCGGAATTAGTAACAAGTAAAAATTTGTGTATTAGTAACAATAATAATAATAATAATAATAATTATTATTATTATTATTATTATTATTATTATTATAACGAGAAAGTTTCAAATCCATGAAATCAATATTAGTTCACTAGGACAGCCAAAGAGATAGGTGAGCCTATTTAGTTCCACGTCTAATTACTTCGCACCTTCCTCGCCCATCAACTCACTCGCCTGGGGGGTGGTCTCGCTTAATTGGTTGGCTGCTGACCTCTCTGCCACACAGCCATACTCAGGAGTAACACTATCGATTATATGATTAGGAAATTCTAGAGCATGAAAATTAAGGCAAAACAAAAAATAAATATGCAACACAGAAAGCTGTGGAGGCTAAAGTAATGATTGGAAAATCATAGGATGGGGAAAAGGATTCACCACATTGTGTAAGCAGTCATTCCCACAAAGCGCGTGCAGGTAAACTAGTTGACAGAGTGACCTTTAGGCTTTTTTAACACCCTCTATCGCTTTCTTCGGACAACGCCAGCAGGTCACTTGAAGCATTCAAACATGTGAATGAAAGCATCATAAATTACCTCTGTAGTGTGTTTGTCATCGCATGAGCACGATGTCTCTTTTGTACTACTCTGAGTTCGACTACAGAGCTTTCTCCGGCTTCAACTCAGGATTAGGTGCTACTGTTGTTACTTCTTATTCCTACGGATCCCTGTATACAGCTAGCCTATCACAATACACTGTACCACCTCTATTTCATGAATCTGCACCCCTTCCACCCCTTGCAACTTCCCTTTCTGTTCCCTCGAGTGCTGTAGCTACGAATTCCTTTTATATTTAACCTCAGCACGCGAAAGCACTGTGAGCTCTGTCAACCAAAACCCCTCGTTTTTTGAAACCCTAGGGGTAGCTACAGCTACCTCAAATCCGGAGCACGCATAAATGGCGAAAGGCAGGTAAGCAAGGGAAGAAAGCATTACGTTCTGATCTATCGGGACCAAGTGGATGGGGAATGGATCAAGTGAGCAGGAAACAGAGCAATTCTGCAGAAAAATGTCTAGATACGTCACCAATAATGCTTCATAGTTTCTTTATAACATAAAGATTTTGAATTTTTACATTTTATTGTCCCAACTGCATATTATTTTAAAATGTGTAATAATAACAAATGATAATATAATAGTATCAGTAATTTTAAAATACTGCTATCTCTGAGCTTCATTCAGACTTCTTGTCGTTTTTGTGTACTTTTCGAAGCTCTTTGCTCTTCACTTTTATTGGTGAGCTTTCGGCATATAATGCCTTCGTCAGACCTTAATTACATACAATATGTTGCTGCATACAATCAGTTACTATCAGTTACAATACAAAACACATCGAATCATACCAAGTCAACCGGAAATATTGGGGGAAAAAGGGATGGACCTGTCGGCGGGGATCTTGAAGGGAAAATGGACGCCGCTCTTGTTCTGAGGTGACTATGTGTTATCACGTAATCAGTCTCAGTAGGTCACGCATCTCCTCTTTCGCATTGATTTCCGGCTTGATGCGGTATATTTCCCGTGCCTCCATGATTTTCCTTTCCAGTGGCCGTACCAAATATCTATGCAAAACCCTCACATCGAAGGATGGAGCGTTTTCTTTCTCATGCCTAAGCGTACGGTGCCTGGAGAAACTGCTGTGTGGATAGGCAGCGGGATTGGCCAACGCTCTTCTATGTTCATCCAGACGAATCTTCAGTGGTCTCGCGGTCTCCCCCACGTACTTTTCTCCACATCCTCCACATTGAATCAAATAGACAGTGCCCTGGAGTTCACAGATCTTCTCAGAAGTGCAGTATCGACAAGACTGTTCGCGGCACCGTCTTTCGTAGATTCGGGATGATGTTAGGAGATCCTTCAGTGTAGGGGGAGGTCGGAAAACAAGTCGAATGGGAAGCTGGGAGTTTTTGACGATGCGGTTTACCTCACGTGCCATTTTGTCGTTGACAAAAGGCACAATGAGGCTCACACCATCAGCCGTCCTGTGAGGGACCCAGGTCCTTGTATTGCCTTCGAAGTATCCGTTGCTTTCGAGGATACTTTCAACTTTAGCATCTACAACTGAATCCCTTCGTGTCCCAAGCTTCTCCTTCGTTTTCAAAAGATTCCGCACGACGTTTGCCTTCATATAAATAGGATGTGCGCTTCTAGAATGCAACAAGATGTTCGACGAGGCACTTTTTCTATACCATAGGTGTTCCTTATAACCTTCACTAATTCGTGTCTTCGCATTGAGGAATGGAAGGAATCCATCCCTCCCCGGATCTTCCCTTGTGAAGGTTATGTTAGCATCGTGAGAGTTAAGTCTCTTCAATGTTTCCACAAGGTCTTCTTCCGTCGTTCCAATAACGAACACGTCATCAATATAACGTTTGTAGAACAAAATTCCACTAGTTAATGATGACTTCTCGATGTGGTCCAAGAAGATGACTGCTAACACAGGTGCTATGCGATTACCCATGGCAAGGCCTCGTTTTTGCTTGTAAAACTTATTGTCGAAGCAAAAAATGTTGCATTCTAGTGCTGCTTCGATGAGATCCTTAATTTCGCTGCGGGAAAATCCCATCATCGTGATATCGTCTTTGTTATCCTCGATGAGAGATAAGACAGCTTGCACTGCTCCCGCGTTATTCACATTCGTGTATAAGGATACTACATCAAAGCTCGCGTAGAAGGCTCCCGTCGGTACTGGACATTGGTGAAGCGCCGAAATGAATTCTTCAACATTCACAATGTGTGCTCCCACGTAACGCAAAAGCGGCGATAGCAAACGAACTAAGAGCCAGCTTAATCCGTCTGCTGGTCCACCACAAGACGAGATAATCGGTCTCGTCTTGATTTCAGTCCATGGGAGAGTCATTGTGTCTGTTTTCGCCGGAATTTTGTGCGTCTTCACCAGGTTGTAGAGCGTCGGCACTGTTGGGACCATACCATAGAGTCGTTTTGCCATCTCAAGACTTATTCGTTTCTTCACAATCGACATCGCGTTCTTCACTCTCTTGCACACTGATTCAAACGCGGACAAAGTGCTTTCTTCGTAAACGGTGTCGTCTGAAAGCACTTTGGCGGTGAGGGCCTTATCCATCGTTTGTGGCATCACTACGAAGGAGCCGCACTTGTCTCCAACGGTGTACCTCAATTCCTTCTTCGCTTGCAGTAATTTCTTCACCCCTCTGCGTTCAGTTGGGGTCAGATTACTGCGATAAGGCTCACTCATCGCTTTTCGGTAAACGCGTTGAATTCCGTGCTCGAGGTTCGCAACTTCAGAGTCGATTTCACGTGAAGATGGTGGTATTCTTATACACTTTCCTTTGAATGGCATCAGTGACATTAAAGTCGCCTGCTGGTCAAGTACGGTCGGTCCACGATGTGTTCTACAGCGTAACTGATAGGCGGATTGATGCACTCCACAAAGCGCAGCGTCGACCACTTGTTGGTTGACCCTCGGTGTTATCGCAAATGATGGTCCTAGATTGAGCACTGCAGCCATATCATTATCAACTTCATTTGTCCCAATTACCACATGACGTGCTGGTGGAACAGCATTTGCTGTGATAAAATGTGGTTGCTGGGATGACTGTCGACGCGATCTCAGCAGGTTCAGCTTTCTTTCGAAGTGGCATTTCAAATCTTCTCGTAGATAGGAGCATATCCTCTGGTTTTCCGAAGATAATTTTTGCCACGCTTCCACACAAAGCTCCGAACGTAAGCGTTTTCGAGAAAATACAATTCCACGAATGCAGAATGATTTCTGACGACGACGTTCGGCCATACCTGCGTCAAGAAGAGCTACTTTCAAGCTGAGAATTCTTGACTGGAGATCGCGGTTGTTCTGATATGGGAAGTGCACGAATCGGTTTGCGATAAAACTGGGGAAAATGCGCTCGCGCTTGCACGTGTATAGGAAGTGGAGGGACGCATTATGAAATACAGCGTGCTGGTGGAGGGCAACATATTGTAATAAGATAGCGAAGAGTTCCCGAGAAATATTAAAACGGCTCTGCAGGAATTTTAAGTATTTTAAAATACTGCTATCTCTGAGCTTCATTCAGACTTCTTGTCGTTTTTGTGTACTTTTCGAAGCTCTTTGCTCTTCACTTTTATTGGTGAGCTTTCGGCATATAATGCCTTCGTCAGACCTTAATTACATACAATATGTTGCTGCATACAATCAGTTACTATCAGTTACAATACAAAACACATCGAATCATACCAAGTCAACCGGAAATATTGGGGGAAAAAGGGATGGACCTGTCGGCGGGGATCTTGAAGGGAAAATGGACGCCGCTCTTGTTCTGAGGTGACTATGTGTTATCACGTAATCAGTCTCAGTAGGTCACGCATCTCCTCTTTCGCATTGATTTCCGGCTTGATGCGGTATATTTCCCGTGCCTCCATGATTTTCCTTTCCAGTGGCCGTACCAAATATCTATGCAAAACCCTCACATCGAAGGATGGAGCGTTTTCTTTCTCATGCCTAAGCGTACGGTGCCTGGAGAAACTGCTGTGTGGATAGGCAGCGGGATTGGCCAACGCTCTTCTATGTTCATCCAGACGAATCTTCAGTGGTCTCGCGGTCTCCCCCACGTACTTTTCTCCACATCCTCCACATTGAATCAAATAGACAGTGCCCTGGAGTTCACAGATCTTCTCAGAAGTGCAGTATCGACAAGACTGTTCGCGGCACCGTCTTTCGTAGATTCGGGATGATGTTAGGAGATCCTTCAGTGTAGGGGGAGGTCGGAAAACAAGTCGAATGGGAAGCTGGGAGTTTTTGACGATGCGGTTTACCTCACGTGCCATTTTGTCGTTGACAAAAGGCACAATGAGGCTCACACCATCAGCCGTCCTGTGAGGGACCCAGGTCCTTGTATTGCCTTCGAAGTATCCGTTGCTTTCGAGGATACTTTCAACTTTAGCATCTACAACTGAATCCCTTCGTGTCCCAAGCTTCTCCTTCGTTTTCAAAAGATTCCGCACGACGTTTGCCTTCATATAAATAGGATGTGCGCTTCTAGAATGCAACAAGATGTTCGACGAGGCACAACTGATAACTGATTGTATGCAGCAACATATTGTATGTAATTAAGGTCTGACGAAGGCATTATATGCCGAAAGCTCACCAATAAAAGTGAAGAGCAAAGAGCTTCGAAAAGTACACAAAAACGACAAGTATCAGTAATGATAATATCAAAGTTTCCAATCCATGGGATCAATATCAGTTCACACAGACTGCCGGAGAGGTCACAGCCAACTAATTAAGCGAGGTCACCCCACAGGCGAGTGAGTGCATACGCGAGAAAGGTGCGAAGTAATTAGAAGCGTGGAACCGTGGAACCAAATGCCGACTCCCCCAGATAACTCAGCAACCAGTCAATTAAGAGAGGTCACCCCGCAGGCGAGTGAGTGGATGGGCAAGGAAGGTGCGAAGTTAGTAGTTTGGAGCTAAATACCGACTCCCCGTCGCCACTCGTAGAGACAAACGCACATATACCCTGAGGTTCGGACAACTGAGCGAGAGCGACCGATTCGAGGACCTTCTCCGACTTGCCCACTGCTATGTGAGAAATGTCGAATCGACGACCGATTTCGTGAAGGATCCACCAGAATGGCGCGCAAAGACGGATTGGTGGCTGAATGAAAGCAAGGTCATATAATCTCGAAGAAAATTATGCTCATTGAGGGCAGCAAAGCAGATGTGTGAATTAAAGTCTATAGTAAACACAAAGTTAGCTTCGTATAACAAATCGACCTAGTACAGCCAGGACTGTCAAAGACGCAACGCATTTGTTACCTCCTACGTGAATATTCCTAACAGCTGACCCACTCTTAACAGCGGTACGATCGTTGCCGAATGCCTGATGGGCAAACAGATCTGGATATGGGAGTTGAGCCAATGTTTCGAGTATTGATGCTCATCAGCAAATGGGCGTTTAGTAAATCACTGCTTCATGATGCACCATGAAGGAACAACAAACAGCTTTCCACATTTTCATCCACACTCATCAAGAACCAGTCCTACTTGCACATTCACTTACGCAGTGCTCGTCTACCTTAGCTTGGTAATTTATATTTTTCGCTAACCTCTGTCGATTTCGTTACGAAGTGACCGTTCTTAGACCACGTGTATGTATTCGGCTTTGGATTTCCATCTACAGGACACACCAATGAACTATTCTGGCCGTAGCCGATAGTCAGAATTTGGCGATGTGACGGTAGCACTTCTGGAGGATCTGTAAAAGCTGAACTTCTTTGAAAAGCTTGTAATAGTGGGTGATAGGCATTTTCGATGACGGCACAACCTTTTTACTGGTCATGTTTTCATCATCACTTGCAATCGGGACAGAACAAGTAAGAAATAGTTTTGATTTTGCGAAATACGGGACAAGTGATCGTTAAGACTTCTCAACCCCACTAATCTCTTCAAATTGTGTTATTGTCGTCATGATAAACGACATTAATGGTACCGAGTTTGAGTACGTTTGATGAGAGCGAACTGGCCATATTAGAAAAAAGGGTTATTAGCTAGATCAGGAGTTGTTTCGCCACTTTATACTGCCTTTTCGCACCCTCGGTTTGCGCAAATTCTTTTGTCCACGCATGTTCCTAACAAAAACGTACTTTCATTGTATCTCCCTGCACCAACAAAGTATCGTAATCTTCATCTCTCAAAAATGATAGCAGAGCACAGTACAAAGGGTACTGCATCGATGTCGTGAGCTTCCCTTTCGAGGTTCGTCATGCTCTTCCATGGCAACGTGAAGCTTGACTCGTTCTTCTTAACTATGACTATGCGAAATGCTCAATTATTCAATTTCTGCGGGTTATTCATATATTATTATTAGACTGTTGTAAACCGTCTAATCATCTCTGTTATTAGCCACGCTCTTCACGATAATTACGTCATATGAAGAGGTGTATGTCGTTTGAGGCGGCCCCTCAAATCAAACTTGCATTGGGGCGCATGGGCTTATAATTGACTTCGTGGCGCCGCCCGGTTTCGACGCGGTTTCTGAGCTAGACAACTCGCCCAGGTGATTCGATCTTCTGACCATGCTAACTGATCTACCCACTGCCCACTCAGCTAATATACTCCCGATCGATGACGCCACCACTATTAGACGCCGAATTGAAGATTCAGCTGTATTCTACCTATTCACATTCACGTCTATTTGGCTATTTTTTATCGTTTTCTTCTGCTTTTTGATATTTTTGACTTTCCTTTTCCCATGAATACCGTTAGGTTACAATGAAGTGGTAGTATCGCTGCCGATTCGGAGCCTGATACTTCCTACTTCAAAGTAATTTGCAGTACATATGTATAACGGATTGATCGCGTAGTTAGTCTTTCGAAACTTCAAGCATAATCGCCATGTACGGCGATCTCTAAATCTCGGCATAGTGCGAACGTTGGTTTTCTTTGCATGAACTCGGACGAGGTTGAACTCGGACGAGGTTGACGAGGTCATCTGCCTTGGGCGCCCACAGGGTGGAAACTCATTATGGAGCCGATTTCGAGATCACGGCCGCGGTCTTGGCACGAGAATCGCAAACACCCGCAAAAAAACCCTCGAAGCATTCTGTATTCAGGTCTCTAAACCAAAAATGAACCAGAAAGAAGAGTGTATCACAATCACGCGGGAGCTGAGGCCGTATATAAGGTTGGCTTTCCACCAGTGAGTCTGAATCACATCCAGTCCGAGAGCTCACTGGACCGTTGCTGGCTTCTGGGTGGTCGCGGGGATCGGACTGATCGACGGTGAGTGGTCCAACTTACAACTGCGTGATGGCCTCTAAGATCTCGAGTTCCTGTAGGGTAGTTGATGGGTTTGGTCGGGTAATCATGAATTGCTTCGA
The DNA here is from genome assembly GCA_000469685.2 of Haemonchus contortus. NCBI lineage: Eukaryota > Metazoa > Nematoda > Chromadorea > Rhabditida > Trichostrongylidae > Haemonchus > Haemonchus contortus. The sequence goes on along the minus strand of LS997567.1, from coordinate 45,303,604 downwards.
TTGTTCCAAGCTCTGAAGAAGGCGATCCGCGCCGAAACGTTAGCCGGAATAAAGCTGTTTTCTTATCAACCTCGTCCGAGTTCGAACAAAGAAAACCAACTTTAAGCATACTTTTCATCCCTTCTTTCTTCATAACATATGTTGTGTTATATTTATGCTAGGAGTTTCCATTACAATATAGCGTTGCTACCACTAGGTTTACCATGAGGTGTCACTGCTTCTTGTTTCTTTGCTATCTTATGGTTTATCTAACTGCTTTATTATTAAGCCTACTGTACCCAATGGACTACCTCCTGCGTTGGACTGTGTTCGTTATTTGGGTACTACAGCGCGTCGCCACCTCTGATTTTTCCAAAAACTCACAGTATACGATTTTTCTGAAAAACTGCCAAAGTAAAAAATGTGTCAAATTTGAATTGCAATTCGCACATTATCACCAAATTCCAGCTCGGAAACACAAGCATTTTTTTGGTCAATTTTTCAATAAAGGGTGCTTTTCCAATGTCGCCAAATGATACAGCCACTAACAAGGTGGCGAAGTCCGTTCCTCCAAGGGGTGCCACTGGAAACTGCCCACTCTGTGGGCTGAGCTGACCACGGACACTCGAATGCAGGCGACAGGCCCCGTGACAGGCCGGCCTACGAACACCCCAGTCACATCAAAAATGTTAATGTCACTCAAAGAAGTTCGATGTAATGCTACGGCGTCCGCGGGAGCCGACGCGCACTCGCAAGGCCCGGTGAGTGTGAAAAGTATGCGAGGGTCTCCGGTGCAAGGACGGCATCGGGGGGCAACTAAGCTAGTCCGAAAGCTACGCAACGTATGGAAGACCCGCGTTGCGACCTTAAATGTTGGCACATTAACGGGACGCTTGTACGAGTTAGCAGAGGCTCTAGAGCGTCGACGAATTGATTTCTGTGCCGTGCAGGAAACGAGGTGGTCCTGCTGCAAGTCCAGGGACATTGGCCTCGGCTTCAAAGCCGTTCTTTGTGGTGGCCCAAAAACCACCAACGGCGTCGGGATAATAGTCTCTGAACGGTTCCGTGACTCGATAGTAAGCGTGGAACGCTTCGATGACCGCCTAATGAAGATCGTGGTAGTCATCGAACCCCAAAAATACCATCTCTTCTCAGCTTATGCTCCGCAGACTGGATGCTCCGAGCAGACCAAGGACAAGTTCTGGAACCTGCTAGATGAGAAGACAGCTGAAGTACCGTTACAAGAAGCCATAGTTGTCGCAGGTGACCTCAACGGTCACGTGGGCGCTACAAAAGACGGTTATAGCTGCCACGGGGGTTTCGGGTATGGGTCACGTAACACTGATGGCGAGCGAATTCTCGAATATGCAGACTCGCATAATCTCGCCATTGTAAACACGAGATTTCGCAAACGTGACTCTCATCTCATCACCTTCTATAGCGGTGAGAACAGAACGCAAATTGATTTTGTCCTTGTCAGGCACCGCGATCAGGGGCTCGTAACAGACGCAAAGACAGTTCCCTATGAAACGGTCGCAACACAACACCGACCACTGATTTGTACGTTCAAGATCGCCCCGCCGAAACCGAAATTAGCAGAAAGGTGCGGGCCTGCGAGAATCAAGTGGTGGCGACTGAAGGAGAAAGAAGAGGCCGTCGTTTCCAGCATTCTGTTACCAGCGGTAACGACTGTCGACGAAACTTGGAAGGGAGCTGCGGAAGCGATAACCCGGGTCGCACGGTCGAAGCTCGGCGTGACCAAGCCTGGACGGCGGAAGCTCGATAAGCAAACATGGCTGTGGACCGACCATGTCAGGGATAAAGTCCGTGAGAAGAAAAAGCAGTACCACGCATTTCTTATCGAAAAGACGGCGGACAACTGGCAACGCTATCAGATAGCGAAGAAAGAGGCGAAGAAGGCTGTTGCTTCTCAGAAGGCAGCTCATTATGCCGATCTTAATAAGAAACTCGAGTCTCGGGATGGTGAGCGGTACGTTTACCGACTCGCAAAGACCCGCAACCGCCAGACCGAGGATATAGAAAAGTTCTTCGGCATAAATGACGAGAACGGTCGCCTCTTAACGGATCGCAGGCAAGTACTGAAACGATGGCGAGAGTACTTCGCAAACATCTCAACAGTCGAATTCGCTCATCCCGCCATCCCCTGCGCTCCGCCAGTACACGGTCCCGTTCAGAGAATAACCGTGAATGAGACCATTACGGCTTTGAAGAAGATGAAGTCAGGCAAAGCAAGTGGTCCTGACGACGTAGCAGCGGACTTGTGGAAATCGAAAGGCTGGAATCCTGCAGGATGGTTGACGGAATTCTTCAACCAGGTCGTTGCAGAGAAGAAGGTGCCTGAGAGCTGGCAACAGAGCACGACGATTCCTATCTGGAAGAAAAAGGGCAGCCTTGGGGACTGCACGTGCTACCGTCCGATTCGCTTGCTCTCGCACAGCATGAGAATCTTTGAGCGGATTGTAGACAGTCGTATCCGGGATATCGTCGAGCTGACCACTAATCAGTGTGGTTTTGTAGCTACTTGTAGCACCATCGACGCCATACACGCAGCTCGCCTCCTTCTAGAAAAGCATCGCGAGAAACGTAGACCGGTACATCTTGCCTTTCTAGACTTAGAGAAGGCTTTCGACCGCGTTCCACGTGATGTTATTTGGTATGCCTTACGACAGCATGGCGTACCCGAAGAGCTCATTGAGTGGGTGCGCATCCTTTACACTAGCCCAAAGAGCCGAGTGCAAACGGCAGCGGGCACATCGGCGGAATTTCCCATTTCCGTCGGAGTACACCAAGGCTCTGCGTTATCCCCACTACTTTTTGTTGTCGTCATGGATACCATCACAAAAGACCTCCAGAAGCCGGCTCCGTGGACGCTTCTTTATGCCGATGATGTGATGCTCGCCACCGAAAACAAAAGCGAGCTCGAGTCACAGGTGCAGACCTGGTCCGACCGTCTGGCTATGTTCGGGCTCAGGTTAAACGTCAAAAAGACTGAGTACTTGACCACTGATTCGAGCGAGCCAGGCTCTATCAAGATCAATGGCACTGAGCTCACACGGACAACAACCTTCAAGTACCTTGGATCGGCAATTGCGTCTGACGGCAGCCTGGGTTTTGAGACGAATTCTCGCGTGAATGCAGCGTGGTTGAAGTGGCGCTCAATGACTGGCGTACTCTGCGATAAGAACATCCCTGAGCGTCTTAAGTCCAAGATCTACAGAACCGTCATCCGGCCGGTCGCAATCTACGGCGCTGAATGCTGGCCTGCAACCAAAGAGGTTGAAGCCCGTCTCAGCGTGATGGAGACAAAAATGCTGCGCTGGACAGCCGGAGTAACACGCTTAGACCGTATAAGTAATGACGCCATCAGGGAGCGATTCGGTGTTGCGCCCATTGTCGATAAAATGCGCGAAGCTCGTCTACGATGGTATGGTCATACCCTTCGCGCAAAGAACGACAGTGTCCGTAAGATCAGTCTCAACCTTGATGTGCCCGGAAAGCAGCCTAGAGGACGTCCAAAGCAGCGGTGGCTCGATACGTTGCACGAAGATCTTAAAGCGGTCAACATCCACCCGGATCAAGCGTTCAATCGGGAGAAGTGGCGTCAACATATCAGAAAAGCGGACCCCGCTTACAAGCGGGACAAACGCTAAAGAATAAGAAGAAGAAGAAGATACAGCCACTAACAAAATTGATTTATTTAACAATAAACGTACAACAAGGAGAGAAAGTTGCAAGTCAATAGTCAGCTGACCCACCATTCTTTCGAATTGCTTTGATAATACGGTGGTCTAAGCTCGAATAAAAAATTACCAGTCAGCACCTGAGCAACTTGGTGCCATGCTTCGATTACCGCTTTTTTCAACTCCTTGACGCCTCGGAGTTGCTTGTTTTGGGCGTAAATCTTCCGCATCATGAAGCCCCATACATTTTCCATCGAACTTAAACCGGAGCTGTTCGCCGGTCAGGGCAGAAGTGCCGAGAGAACCAAGCTTGAGTGCTCCTGCTGACGTACATCGCAGCGTTATCTTGCATAAAAACAAGATTTCAGTGCAGATTCTGACGCCAAGAAGGGAGAAGTGCACGGCGCATAACAGTTCGACAAAAGGATGAGCTCATCTCCTTTAATACCAATCATAAGCGGGTAAGCCTACTCGATGAAATTGCGACCCAAACCATTACCCTCATCCCTTGAAGTTGCGTCTAAAAAACTGAAGTTTCTTTTTTCTCAGATCGTGCCAGTGAAATCGGTACCCGACTGGACCATCACAATTAAACTTCTATCCATTGGAAAAACCGACTTGAAGAACAAAATTATCAAGAGAAGGAAGGTCAAATGTCAGCACATGAAGAACACCTTATTCCACTCGGTTCGGCTGCACCATCTGGCGAAAGCGATCCGTTTTCCTCGAGATCTTTTTGTCATGAAGGACGCCTTACGCATTTCCCGCTAGAAAATGGACTCCGACTTTCTGATCACCCTTTAAACAGTGTTTTTTGAGAGGTTGAGGTTCAAAGACGATCGGATTTCCATACAGGACTTGGTGGAGTTTGACGTTCCCCTTGAAATACTGCGCTTGTCTCTGTCGGGCTGCAGCGAAGAACGTCTGGCACTTCTTCTGGTTTCATAGGCTTCAGGATTCTTGATGAAATTATCCATAACTGTGTGATATCGGCCGAAATCTCGCGCGGTTCTGCGATTCGACACGCTCTGCTCCTTTTTCGCGGGGATTTGACCTTATTCGAATTCCGAAAGCAAATTTCTCTTCCCATCGCCTGAAAATGAAGAACATTACATAATCGAAGCAATTTCGTTGCGTTGAATTAAAAAACGACACAAAGACATAAAGTGGCTGTATCATTTGGCGATGTTGGAAAAGCACCCTTTACTGAGAAATTGACCGAAAAAAAGGTTTGTATTTTCGAGCTGGAATTTGGTGATAATGTGCGAATTGCAATTCAGATTTGACACATTTTTTACTTTGGCTTTTGTTCAGAAACATCAAATAATGTGAGTTTTTGGGGAGATTAGGGGTGGCTGTATCATTTGGCGACGCACTGTATATTAACTGAACTACGATTTGTATTTGGCTACCATATTTATTAGACTATCTCTTGTGTTCGACTTACTCCCGTATCCATGTACTATCTAGACTATCATCTGTATTGGGTTAACTCCTGTATTCGGCCACCATTTGTTGAAGTACCTTTTATATTCGACTACCTATTGCATTCGGCTTCTAGTTCCTTGGACTGCCCTTCATATTCATGTGAGTCCTGTACTCGGCTGACATCTTCATTGGACTACCTCCTGCTTTCGACTGGCTTGATTATTTTGAGAGTGCCATTTCTGTTCCATCGCACGTAAGCGCTGAGATTGTACTCTCCTAGCTTAAACTCTTCTTCATACGAGATTATCTTTGGTATTTGAGTCGATTTATTGTTCCTTTATTAATATACTGTTCGCTTGCAGGAAGAATATAGTTTCATGACCAGTAGGGATCATGACACATTCCTCTTTTCAGATCGCTCACAGCTAATTGTTTTTGTTGATTATGCTGTGCTGCAATGTAAGCATTTTCAGTATGTAGCAAATAAATGGATGTACAATGATTTATACTATTCTCTTATCTTACTTTTGTCCTAGCCATACGTCCATTGCCTACTATACAAGTGACACAGTTACATTCATCACAAACTTCTGCCACAGGGAACTAAGAAAAGTATGGTGCAGATATAACTCTTTTCATATGCTCCTAGAGAACGTACTAGGTTACCGGTTCTTCAGAGAATGGAGGGTGCAATGTTATTACTCTCTGAATATGCCCCAAGAAAACGCGGAGTGTTATCACTTTGTCAAGAAATGGAAGAGCTATGGTTGAGTTGTGAACATGACCTGCCTTTGGGGTGATATATAAATCTCGTCATCACCATTGGGACATTTACAATATCACTTTTAGTGCTTTGCTTTTACTATGTTCCAGCATACTACCACACTTACGGCCCTTATCAGGCAAGTTGAAGTATTTTGAACAATAGCGGTCCTTATCAGGCTCTTTATAGTATTCCAAATAAAAACGGCCCTCATCAAGCCCTTTTATAGTATTGTTAATAATATGTCGGCCCAAACGCAGGTGAACTCAATTTTAGCGGTGGTGCGCCACAGCGCGAACCGTCGACATTTAAGGGACAGTAGGAGGTAAGTAAAATCGGAAAGAGGGAAGTGTTAATACCTATGGACGACTGGTTTGCTCGAGCACGACCAAGAGCTGCATATATACTATTCAGAGACAATCATTGAAGTCAGGCGCCTATGGTAATTCTGAGCAGATCCTGAAAACATATTAAGTGTACCGTTACAGATTGCCTGCACTAATGGCTTGTAGGCTATCGAACCTGATGGAGTACACACGGAGCAGCCAAAAAGGTCATGCAGCTCTATTGTGTGCACGGTGTGTGCCAACGCGGAGTTGAGGTCCCCCTTCACATGACGGCCCGAAAAATCGAGGCTATTTAGTCACGTGTTCTCTAGCGTCTCAAAATCTCTTTGAGGTTTATCGAACGAGGCCAATGCGACCACTGCGAATTGCCTCGACTTCGGGAAGGCGTCCATAGCAGCCGTCCGACCTGTTTCACAAGTGAAGGTATAAGGTCGCACGTTTCATCTAGCACAAACTTGAAACAGGTTAAAACCTTTCTTTGCATGCAACATGGGAAAATTCCTTTTGTTACTCCCACGCACTCTTCCTTACATTGAAGGCACGATGTTATATTAGGTACAGAGTACCGGATGCCGTACAGACTTCCATCTAACCGAGTAAGCATATGACAGGCAAAAGGCCATAGAAAGACTGTCATATCCGGACTGACCTTTGTTTAAGATTCGTTTTCGAATATCCACAATTCTTGCCGAAAAAAACCCTTTTGGTACAGGCGGGCTTAATTCGCCTGAGTCGAAGGGAACACAGAATGGAACTTTTGTCTCTACATTTTCGCGATAGCCCTGTGCCACGCTCCACCGTTTGGATCCGCATCGCTGTCATGATACTTCGTTGCCTTATGCCTGTGCTATGCGTGGAGCCCGTTGTATCGACTCTTTTTTTCACCTCTTGAGGAAACTTCTTGGAAGGTGTGCAGCATAGTCCTTCTTGGTTTCGAATAGGTAAGCGAAAAGAAAATGATTTGGTATGTACTCACTGATAGGATTGGACACCATTCACTCTTAGAGGTACCCGCAGTTAACTGAGATTGGACATTAAGAAAAGCGGGACAATCCATAGTCGGTTTTTCCTGAGTAAGCTGTATATGTTCTCATTGTTAATTGTGGAATAGAAAATGGTTTCATCGCCGTTCCGGTGAAACACACGATAAAGCAATCGACTATGTACCGATATTACAAAATGAGATTACACTCCCAAACAAGTCGCCCAATTTCGACATGTCTGCTCTCCGAGCACGGAAACAAGCATTTGCCTCATCGCTAGTCGCTCTGCTGATAGTACTCGCACAACCATGTAAGTACGCTGTGCCGTAGGCACACTTCAAAAAATGCCATGACCTGAGACCATCTACATACAGTACTCGCCGAAGAACTCGAAAATTCACGAGAATACCGCGAACTCCCGGCTTTTCCGTCTTTTCTTTATAAAGCGATTCAGAGCGGAGTATCTGGAACCTAGTAATAGCGTTGAATTCAGCTCGCTGAGCTCTAAAGACTGATTGTGCAATGCACCAGATTCCGTCTGAAAATTGATCTGAAAATTGATTACATGTGCAAGGAGTGCACGCTTTAATGGTTGTAGTGGCTGATTGGTATCTGAATATGATGTGTTCAGAATTCGCTTTGGAGTGCGCCACGTAGTCGACTTTACTCAGCACCGTATAAAAATGGTTGATCTGTTTTGTTTCAGTCTCCGCTATCGCTTACCCCTATAATCCCCTTTATTTGGCCAATGGGCCTAGAGAGGAACGATCAAAGCAGTAAATGAGGTCCCTACAGGGGGCAACGCACGTCGAAATTTAGCTTCAGACACACGTCAAAAGTTCACCGATGCCGCTTAGTTCCAGGTCACACTCCCGGAGTGTTGCCCCTTGTAACTACCATGTGCTCGGCCTTCTTGTGCATCCCGTTGTGGAAAAGAAATCCGTAACTTAATGTGATCTGAAAATGGCAGTCAATTAATTCTTTGAGTCACAGCTCCCTCACTCCTGAACAGATGGTGTGACCATTTAGTCTGCGTTTAGCAACTCATAGTGGATGGATTCCTTCAACTTCCATTGAATTAAAGGCCGATGCTTGCGTTATTCCGAATGCTAGTATCTCCTGCAGTGAAGCGACCCAACCGATGGTTGACCGTCGATCTATGAGCAGTGCTAGCATCGAATAGATTGCTGATATTTCGAGTCGCTACACCCGCGTTTTTTCCTTGGCGTCCTTAGTAGAAGGTGATGATACGGATGTCGTTGTGTTGTCCATTCATTGACCGTAATGCTGCGAAAGCCTTTAATGCGTGCCCTTACTTACTCATGTGTTGATTGCCCGAGGAACGTCCTACAAGTTTATCACCCTTGCTACCGTGTTCACACTGTTGATACAAATTTTCCACGCTTCAAATTTTTTGTCACAGGACTTTCTTGCCAACCTAATATACGGGTCAACACGAGAGGAAATCCTCCCCTCATGACCATTTTCTCTCTACAAGTGCGCCGAGCGGTTTCTTGCTGGCCGTAATTGGATGCACATGTGGCCGGGTACTATAGTAGCGCGGGGCTTGAATAGTGGCTTTGAAGGACGTTGATTCGCAGGCGGGTTCCGCATTGACAGGAACTGAAGACAGTTTTGAATAATGACTACTTGAATGGGGAGCTGGATTCGCAGACGGGTGGCGGGAATCTGTAGGCTTTTGAATGATAATTTTTGTGAATAGGGGATTACATCCGCAGGTGGCGGATATCGAAGTGGAAAGAAGGAGGCTCGGTTCGGATGATGATTTTTCGAGTGGGTGGTAAGATTTGCAGGACACGGGGTACTGTAGTGGCGGGAAAGTGCGGCAGTTTGAGTGGAAGCTTTGGGGCTGTCCGAAGGGGCCGGGCGCGGGAGGGTGGGTCATTTGAATTTTAATACTACGATCGCCTTGCTTTTCCAATTCTAACCTCCGCCCCTTATCCCTACAGTACCTCGCCTCCTACAGATCTTACACTCCTAGTCAAACCATCTCAGTCAAACTCGCCCACCTTCTCACCACCGCACCTTCAGACAGCCCCAAAACTCCTATTCAAACTGCCCCACTTTCCCGCCACTACGGTACACGGCCACATACGTATCCAATCAAGCCCAGTAGGAGACCGTTCAGCGCCGAGCATAGCGCCGAAAATGGTTCTGAGGAGAGGCTTTCATCACGGGCTGATCCATATATCGTTCGATAGCATCTTTCATGGGGAACATAACTGTGTATAATATAGCTGCAAAAAGCCAACAAAAAAGGAAAAATATGATTTTATGATTTGAGCTCAACGAAGCTCGAAGACCGGGGCATTATCAAGAGAGGAATTTCGATCTATGGCAAGGTGTACCATAATAGACTTGCAGAGAACAAAGGATTCTCTGCGATGTTACAGTGCCTTAACGCCACCTCTCAGATCCCGCTGAGACATTCCGCTAAAGCTTGAGAAATGTCAAAAAAATCGACTAGATTGTTTTGCCGTAAAATGGTGTCTTAATGTCAATGGGCTTTGTGACGAGAAATGTTGAGTGCAGAGACTGTAGATGCAGTCATCCACAGTCTCCTCTTAACAGTGAACGATGGCGACTGAACAAAACAGATCAACCATTTATATACTGTGCTGAGTAAAGTCAAGTACGTGGCGCACCCTGAAGCGAATTCTGAACACTTCATATTTAGGGACCAATCAGCCACTACAAGTACTAAAACGTGCACCCCATGTAGAAAGGACGAAAAAGACGCGAGTTCGCGGTATTCGCGTGAATTTTCGAGTTTATACGGGAGTACTGTATGGGATAATCTCAAAAAGGCCGTATACATTAACAAGATTTTGATGGTTGAATTCCGCAGACTGTCTGCGTAGCAAAGTTACACAACGAATTGCTGTATAAGCAGGCGAAATCGAAGGACCCCATAAAGTTTTCTCTTTCCAAGCTAGTACCATGAAGATTCTCTTGTGTAGTGTGTTAAATTATGTACAGCCGAGAAGCACCTGCCAACTAAATTGTATTGTACTAGTCCAGGATTACTTTGTTCTTGATAATTTCTACAAGAGCGTTGAAATTACGAGATGAGTACTCGACCGACTCAGAATCCATAATGCTGGTAAAATTGGATAGCTGCTTCAAACGCTTACATGACAAGACAAGTGACCCCATCAAAGTGTCTAGGCCCACAATTTTCTCTCTAAAATTCTTGAGTAGCACTGCGATGCTCACTGGGCATGACTTCCTTGCCTTATTATTTATATGCGTTCAATGTTGTTGTAGAATCTGACTCGGAATTAAGCATGCACCTTCGACGTTTACATAACGCAGGTAACGCTCAGTGTTCTCTCCTCTTTGTTAACCCGTCACCGGTTTCAAAACAAAAAACATCATTTCAGTTCTTTCCCGCATTGCATACCCGGGGGCGCGCGATTCACGCGCCAATATAATGAGGTCATCGCGCACGCAGCATCGTTTCAGTACCTTCCTATTGAGATGGACCAAATAAATTTGCAGTAGTTCACGGCTTCACCATGAATAGAGCAAATCTCTTTACTATGGCAAAAAAGCCCCTTCGAAATTGAGAATTCACCTCATAGGTCAACAATTTACTAGTCAAACGTTCAAAATAAGAATAACTTTAATTTTTTCGATCCTAATAAAAGCAATCCTTCTGTAAACGTGCATAGTTGGTCATTTACTTACTTATTCTACTTATAAGTTCTTATTTCTTGTGTTATGATGGTAGGCATGATGTTTTAACGCTTTTTGTCCGATGACCTCATTATGTATGTTGGCGCGTGAATCGCACCACACCCTTGCATACCCTACATACCGAAACACCTATCCCTTGAGAAACAGAATTCTTTCTACTCTGGGCGACGCTTTTGGTTTCTTTGCAACTTTATAGGTACAATTTCATCAAGTATGGTACATGAGAATGGAAAGTTGCTGGCACATTGTTCAGATCTGAGAGATCCTAAATAACTAGTCTGGATTGAAATAATTACTGCTTTGCGGCTGACTTTCACCATACTTCGTCACGATTGGATCCAACTTTGCACTGTTTTCAGGATTAGATGAAAATCAGATCATGGCATTTCTTGAGAATCAGATCAAGGCATTTCTCATATTATTCCGATCATTTCCATACCAATTTTCTTCGAAATGGATGAAATCGGCCGTGTAACAAATTCAAATGACAGAGGCCTATCAAAATGAACAGTAGCAAATATGAGTTGATTCCTGTCTTCAGTGGATGATTTGCCTATTTTCTAGAAAAGTTAATTCTTTATAGCTCGAGTTGTCGACTGAGTTTAAGTGGAAGGGCCCGTGTTTTTACAAAAAACATGCTTTTTCTTGCTTTTCAGGTAAAGTAATATTTCGATTTTCGATGTCCAGGAAGAATCTACGCAATGCTTCAAAATTATTCTTGCTGAACTCTTCGTAGACAGTCACTAATTGTACAAAAACGTAACTTCTCTGGAACCGCGGGCTATACATATATAGGCTTCGCCATGAGAAGCACATGAGACGAAATCCTGATTTTTTCAAATGTGAACCTCTGAAAACCTATATAGTTTGAATCCATCTTCAAAAAGCTACAAAGTAACATGAAAATCGATCCACAAATTTAACTTCAAATTTAACCCATTGACGACCGCGTGGCCCGTATACAGGCCACAGTTTTATTTTCCATGTATAACATTCATTTCCCATTTTTTTGACCCTTTCAAGTATCGAGCAGGTTTATGACCTACTATGGGATCTTGACGCGCAGTGGTCTGTGAAACGTTTACTTCTGATTTTAGTAATAACAGAAAACAAAGCTACTCCTGAGGGCATTGGTAAAGAAGCAAAACCAAAGGTGACCAAATTTATGTAAAAAGGATGTAAAGGGACTTTGCTGAGGTATTCGATGATTCGGAACATGTCATTCTCAGCTTGTCTGTTTCCTCGTGTCTAGACAGAGTCACATTTGGAAACGATTTGGTAAAAACTCTCACTCCCTTTGAACAATCAACATTAGATGCTATAACGTAGCTCTAAATAGTGTGTATGACTTACAACCTTTACATGCCACATTTAAAAAACTTTTTTGTCGGCTGGAAATGCTTACGAAAAAATTTACTTGTTCCTAGGACCGTGTGGCTCGCCAGCGGGCCACAGCAGCAGCCCGCGAAAAGCGCGCTCGGTCCCACACGCCAGACACGCTAAAAAGGCGCGGTCGCCAATGGGTTAAAGCTTTAGCATCGCTTTTCTACCCTTCCCATTATCTTGGCCATCCAACTGTATCTCCGGCTCAAGTGGCTGATACAGGTTAATGTCCTGTGACTATTACAGAAACTACCAGGAAAGCTTCTTCGCACCTCAACAATAGCCTATATATTAACGGTGCCGCAGTTGTAAACTGTTTTACCATCCACGCATTCAAATGCGAATAAGCCGCTAGTTTCAGGCAATGATGAGCTTAAAAGTGATGCAAATATCCAACATTACACGAACTACGTTGCGATTATGAAATTATTCACAATTAATTCAGAAAGATTGCCTCGATGTAAAGAGTTGTCAGTGAGTGAGTTCCCCCATTCCTCTTCAGAAAGGTTATAGATCTTTATGGTTGAAGTTTTCGAGTTTTAAATACATCGAATTCTTAAAATTTTGAACGCGTATATGAGGCGGATCAAGAGTGGAAGCGTTATCCTACCTACAATTCAATGTGTATGAATGTGCTCGTATTTTCGATTCCTTAAGCTGTGGAGAAGAACGCACACCAACTGGTTAACAGACATATGCAAAATGGAAGCGATTCAAGCAGATTCAAACTAGAAATAAGACCAACACTTCATAATAGAAAATTCGAAAGTATCTTGGTAGAAACCAACATCTTGTTCTGCATAAGGTCTGATTCATTGAAAGGGGTCGTATATGGGGACCACACCCATCAAATAAGAAACGCTAGTTTCTGAGGATATATGGTAGAAGGCGCACACCGCAGCATGTCCAATCAATAATCCGTCTTGGCCAGCTGAGAAGGAGAGCCAATTGGATGGCCGAGAGAATGGAAAGGGTAGATAAAGGGGTGCTGAAGGTAAATGTCGATGAGAAATTTTTGAATCGATTTTCCTATCACTGACTAAGAAGGGGTAGTCCACCTACCATGAAACTTTGAATGAAGACCCATATTAATCGGTAGATTTTTGAATACTGTTTACGAGTATGGAAATTAACACTGCAATATGGCTTTCCAAAAAAGTTATGGGGGCTCGAGACTTGTTTGACAGTAGTGGCAATTCCGAATGCGAACTCGTCGCTTCGGTTTCGAGCGTCGACGTGGCGCAGTGGTACTGGTCCCTCTTCACAGTCGGAAGATTAGGGCTTGCTCCCTGCCACCAAAGAGATTTTTGCATTGTCCTTTTCTGAAACTGGTTTGAGAGAGCACCTTATTTCTGTTGCAATTTGCGCTTCTCGCTCATATTCAAGGAGGAGTGGATCTGCACATTTGTATTTCGCTGTTGTACTTTAAATTCGAGAAACATCTAACAGAATGATGCCAGAGATGTTTAAGGTGCCTGAAGGAGCTCAAAAGTGATGGAAAGCCCTGGAAAATGTGTGAAGCACACACGTTGTTGACAAACTGCACACCCTAAACATGTTGCTTCTCTACAACCGGAGAGAGAACAGCTATTCGCCACGATATTCAACACATACTCGTAACGAGTGACACAGAAGCCTGGGTCTTCATCAACACATCCTGCTTGCACCAAGTGCATTTCCGGAAATTTTAAAAAACGAGGTGCACAGAACACTCGCACTACACCACTATATACCTTCCGGTGCTACGTCAATGACTTACTCTTTGGAAGTCTTCGTCTTCGGTCCTATGAAGAACGTTAGGTTCAGATCAAGTACCGCGGAATTTGATATGACACAGAGAGATATATTGGGTTGTCCGAAAAGTTCCCGCCGATTTTTGACACTCCGGATTTATCAACCGTTGTGCAAAAGATCAAGGACCCAACCTAATAAACTTATATGTTTTCTGGAAGAGTAGATCCTCCTCTATATTCCTTGTTAGGATTCTGTCAACATTTGTCGAAGTTTGTCTGTACAGAACTCGTATGAAAATGGAAAACTACTGCGTGCATTTTCGGCATCTGAAGTATTTCTCCTACCGCAAGGCCTAGAATGCGGCTCAAGCCGAATGAAAGATATAGGACGTCCGAGTAGACTATGCCCTAGAGGAACGTAAAGTGCGTGACTAGTTTGCGGAATCCAAACGGAGTGAATTTGCCTTCGAAGAGCGGCAACCCTTAGGGAGACTATCATCAGTATAAACTATCAACTCAAAATGTTAACCGAAGCGGATCGGCACATCACTGCTCGTGGTGTAGGACAAGGGGTTAGTGTTTCGAAATTAACCATCCATGGTCATCTACAGACGCTCGGTTTTGTAGAGCGCTTTGATGTTTAGATATCTTGCGAAAGGAGCGAGCGCAGTGCGATGGACCGCGCCTCCATGCGCGACTCGTTGCTTGAACGAAATAAAAATGAGCCGTTTCTGAAACGCATGAGCACGAGGGACGAAAATCGGGTTGTATGCAGCAATGAGAAGCGGAAACAATCGTGTAGCCCCCTAGTGAGCCGTCACAAACCGCTGCAAAAGTCAAAATCCAGGTCCGGATGACTATGCCGACTTGCTAATGGGATTTCAGGGATATCACCTACAATGAGCTGTTGTCGCACGATCAAAAGATGACTAAGGAAAGGTACTATAGTTAGCTAGAAAATACGGAGGCAGCGATAGACCGAAAACGACACGAAGTGGCCAATTGTGGGGGCCTAATCTCCCAACAGGGTATCTCCAGACCACACGTATTTTTGGCCACTCGTCAAAAGTTGCTAAAGCTCGGGTGGGATGTCTTACCACACCTCCATATAGTACAGACATAGCACCATCGGAATACCACTTGTTTGGTTTCTGCAAAATTCCTTGAATGGAAAATCGTTCAATCCGCTGGAGGACTGCAAAAAGCACCTGAGTTGGTTTTTCGATTTTAAGTCTGGAACCTTCTATGGAAGAGGGGAACTGGAACCTACAGGAAGATGGCGAAGCCTTACTGAACAGAATAGAGGATATATTGTTCAATCAATGGATTTCTTCTTCTAGGAATTTTCATTCAAATATGAATCAAAAATCGGCGGGAACTTTTCGGACAACCCAATACATATTTTAAAATACTGCTATCTTTGAGCTTCGGTTAGACTTGTTGTAGTTTGTGTACTTTTCAAAGCTCTTTGCTCTTCACTTTTATTGGTGAGCTTTCGGCATATAGTGCCTTCGTCAGACCTCGATTATTCACGTATATTGCTGCATACAATCAGTTACTGTCAGTTACAATACAAAACACATCGAATCATTCCAAGTCAACCAGAAATGTTGAGGGAAAAAAGGGGGTGGGCCTCTTGGCAGGGATCTTGAAGGGAAAATGGACGCTGCTCTTGTCCTGTGGCGACTAAGGGTTATCTTTCAATCAGTCTCAGTAGGTCACGCATCTCCTCTTTGGCATTGATTCCGGCTTGATACGGTATATATCCCATGCCCCCATGATTCTCCTTTCCACTGGCGGTACCAAATATCTATGCAAAACCCTCACATCGAAGGATGGAGCGTTTTCGTTTCCATGCCTCAGTGTACGGTGCCTGGAAAAACTCCTGTGCGGATAGGCAGCGGGATTGGCCAACGCTGTCGTATGTTTATCCAGACGAATCTTCAGTGGTCTTGCGGTCTCCCCCACGTACTTTTCTCCACATCCCCCACATTGAATCAAATAAACAGTGCCCTGCAGTTGACAGATCTTCTCAGAAGTGCAGTATCGACAAGACTGTTCGCTGCACCATTTTTCGTAGATTCGGGATGATATTAGGAGATCCTTCGGTCTAGGGGAGGTCGGAAAACAAGTCGAATGGGAAGCTGGGAGTTTTTGACGACGCGGTTTACCTCACGTGCCATTTTGTCGTTGAAAAAAGGCAAAATGATGCTTGCACCATCAGCTGTTCTGTGCGGTACCCAGGTCCTTGTATCGCCTTGGCATAATCCACTGCTTCCTAGATACTTTCAATTTTAGCATCAACAACTGAATCGCTTCGCGTCCCAAGCTTCTCCTTCGTTTAAAAAAAATTCCGCACGACGTTTGCCTTTACATAAATAGAATGTGCGCTTTTAGAAGGCGACAAGGTGTTTGACACGACACTTTCTCTATACCATAGGTGTTCCTTATGACCTTCACTAATCGTGTCTTCGCATTGAGGAATGGAAGGAATCCATCCCTCCCCGGATTTTCCCTCGATCTTCCCTATGTTAGCGTTTAAGAGTTGAGTCTAAGGTCTTCTTCCGTCGTTTCGATAATCAATACTTCATTAATATAACGTTTGTAGAACGAAATTCCACTAGTTAATGATGACTTCTCGATGTGGTCCAAGAATCAATTGATATTTTCTTCTCTACTTGGGATCATGGAGGCATGGGAAATATACCGCATCAATTCGGAAGTCAATGCGAAAGAGGAGATGCGTGACCTACTGAGACTGTTTGAGCGATAACACTTAAGTTAGTCGCCTCAGGACGAGAGCGGCGTCCATTTTCCGTTCAAGATCGTTGCCGTCAGGTCCACTCCCCTTTTTCCCTCAATATTTCCGGTTGGGGCGGAGGTGGTGTAGCGGCAAGTGGCGCACTATATTCACACGCACGGACAGGGGTTCGAATAACGGATCGATGCCCGCCTAGGCCAACCAAGCCTTCCATCCCTCCGGGGCCGGTGAATTGGTACCAGACTCGTCTGGGAGGATAAAAGCACTGAGCACTGACACATCGGCTGGCCACCGCAAGTCATTGTATAGGCCACATACGCACTCATTACGCCACTACGATTCTGAATGGAAGTCGAGTGCGGGGGCGCATCCCTCAGACGGGGTTGATTAACGCCAAAAACTTTACTTTAACTTTTTATTTCCGGTTGACTTGGTATGATTCGGTTTGTTTTGTATTGTAATTGCAATGCAGCAATAATATATTGTAAATAATTAAGGTCTGACGGAGGCATTATATGCCGAAAGCTCACCAATAAAAGTGAAGAGCAAAGAGCTTCGAAAAAGTACACAAAACGACAACAGAGAGATATACTTCAAGTTTCACCACAAGTATACCGAATGTTCTGACAGCACATTGAAAGCAAAAAGCAAGAAAACGTATGTTCTTCGTAAAAAAAATGGCGAGTGCCGGGTTTCAAACAATTATATAGCCTTTTCTCTTGAACTCAAGGCACCAATCTTAAGCTGTAGAGAAGTGATTTTCTGGAGAACAAGCATATCATTTACTGAGGACAGGGATCACCTCGCAATTGCTATTGTTTATCTTAAGGAGACTCTTCTATTTGAATCTGTCGCATGGACAAATTCATCCATTTCGAAGAAAATTTGTATCGAAACGATAAGAACAACATGAGAACTGCCACGATCTAATATTCATGTTATGCAATGTTGCACCCTCCGAGAAGGGGTGTTATCATGAGACATGATTGGCAGGATGAATGATACGCATATCTCGCTAGCCATTTCATATACCAAAGGCAAATCCGAGGGTTGAAATGATATCAAGGGAATGATTTATCTTGAAGAAGAGTTTCATCACGATGAAGCGAGTGATCTTCGTGGAGAGACGGCACAAAGATAGAACAAATAAATGTTGTACCTGGAGTGAGTCTACATAGCTTTTAAACAGTATCATTCTACGATCCTATGTAGAAACTGTGCGTGGGGTGCACGCTCTGGCGATAAGTCACCACAAAACGCTTCCATCTACTATAATCGTACTTCTCGCTATGGTTTTCACCATGAAATGAAATGAAGTAAATTTAAGGGTTTTGTTTTCATTCAGTACGGTTTTCAAATTTGCGCCAAGTGATTATTGTCCTTGACTGAAGCATACAGCATGCAAAAGTATCGCGCATGTTGCTGCCCTTATTGAAAGGATTGGTTGCGCTTTAGCACGTTGTCGAGTTCGCAAAACTTGCAATAAGAAAAGGCAGCCCAAAAGTGGGAATCGGTTTTCTCTAGAGGAAATGTGCCTTAGCAGAAAAACACGTCATAATGTATGCGCTGAAGTTCAATATAGCCCTGCCGCCTTTTTTTTCCGTGATATGTTCTCTGCAAATAAAAACTCACATAGTACATTGAGAAAAGCAGAAGTTCGCGATTGTTCTCCGGATGGGTCCAACGCCGCGCATACGTACCAACCACTATCGAGCTTACGAACATTACGTAGGAATAAGTCACCGTCCTGAAGCAAATCATTTCTGCTTTCACATTTTTTCATAGGTAGTAGTGTTATGTTGACTTATAATCTTGAAGCACTATACAATCCCTGATACTCAAGTTAGAAGAGAAAAGTTTCAAAAAAAGCATTGCTTTGTGGTATCCACTCGATGAAATATGCCCAGTTAGTAGGCTGCTTCGAATGCTAACTTTGTGGCCACTATTCGGAGTATCTCCCATTACCTAGCTGGTACTCCCTTTACGCTGAACGGAATAATTATATATGAATGTTCTATCTAGGTGTGTCTAGGCCGGAATTTCAACCTAGCTCCAGAGCTAAACAGAAGAATACATGCCGGGTGGGGAGCATTTAACAATATCGAGGGAGCAGTAAAGAAGACAAAGACCATCTGGCTTTGCGCTCACCCTCTCAACACTGCTGTCCTTGTTGAAGTCTCTCTTTTTACTCCAGGCGAGGTTGATAAAATTCTCTGTAAAATTTGCCTGGAGCTCAAGGAAGGGAACATGGCCATTTCTGCTGTCCTTCCTGCTTTGACGTACACCTCGGAGTCTTGGACTCTAGGAAAGCAGAATGAGCATGCTGTCAGCGTTACTCGACGCTCTTTGGAAAGGACGATGTTTGGATTTCTCCTATACACAAAGTGCAGAGGTGAATCCAAAATTCCGAGCTCCATCAGCGAGAGAGATTAAGTCCGCAACTGCTTACGCCAAAAAATCGAAGATCAGGTGGGCCGGACACGCTATGCGATATGAGCCATCGGGACGTCAAACGAACACCAGGGCAGCCGAGCGAGGGTCGTGATGGTCAGACTTCTTCAATAAAGCTCTGAACGAAAGAATGCTGTGCCTAGTGTCGCTGAAGCGATGACGACCCACTGGACCACTATGGCTCGCATCAGGAATGAATGCAGAAGTTACTGGCGCTCGTTCAAGGATTTCGATGATCAACGAGACAACAGTTGATACAGGTGACTTAGAGTAACGCCTCTGCTTGATCATGAAGATACGCTGAAGATCAGCCAAAGTGAGGAAGGTCTAATCATTCTTCTTCATTCATTCTTTTCGTTCCGAGTTTTTAATTTTCAAGACGCTGCGTGGTTCGCTAAGAACTTGGGACTCCGATTTCACTTCTGCACTTACGGGATTTGGAAACTCTGAGTCCCACAGCGTCTTGAATGAAGTCAATGCATAGAGTTCCTGTCTCATAGGCGTAGGTTAGCGCAGAGAGGACAGCAGTGTCGGAAAGACTGACGCGTAGCCAACTGTTCTCTGTCTTAAACTGTGGCCCCTTGATGTTCCTGGATGCTCCCCATTCCTTTCTTACTGTTCATTCTGCTCAGCTCCGCAGTCAGGTTGTTCGTCGTGGAGTCTGGCTTTGAACTTGTTCATTGGATCAGGACAACACAGTAGTTAGTTTAAACCGGATAGACATTGACAACTAGAAATTTTGGAGTAGAAAAAAAGCAGATCACCTCAAAATTGGGCGGAAATCGATAGTAAACGAACTACTTACTGGAGAGGCTCGAGATCTCGCTTCGTGATGCGATTGATCAGCTTTTGGTGCGATCTAATAGGCCACATACACATACGCATTTATATGCCTCTTTTTCAATGCATCATTGTTGCTATTGAAGTGTCATTCCAGTGGAACCAGGGCAACATCGATAGGAGACAAGGAAAAACAACCGGCATTCTAGGAAGTGGTTTCTAGGGCGCTTGTTGGGGGAAGAACAGCCACCTTGCCTACCTAAGCACATGAACATATTTTCGGTAACTCATATGCTTTGGTAGTTTATCGTACTCAATGCGCATCAATATCCTAGCATTCCATGAGAGAGTATAAATACATCCGACCGCTAATAAAACTGATACTCTACCTTCATTTCCGACCGAAGTCCTGTCTGGGTGGTTCTTATTGGCCGATCCTGGAACATCCAAAAATACTGTACGCCAGAAAGCGGAGCATCGACGTGACAGCGCCAAAACACATTTGAGCCTTCGACGGCACTCTTATTTGACGGCATGTGATCGAAAAGTGGTTTCCCTTAAGATCATGCAAAAAATATTTAGTATTGATTAGTTTGCGCGACATGCAATGTTTTATTAGCGGCTAGCAGCATCAGCTAAATAATCAAACTAAGAGCCCAAATAGACCGAGCCTCGCTCTATCAACTTATCAAAGTCACGTTGGTTTCTTGAAGCATTACTTATCACTCCTATTGTTGAGGTGAGATAGCAGTTGCATCGGGGTAGTCAGACTCTCTCACTCTCTTTTAATATTGCCTACATCTTTTCATCAAGCCGTTCCGATGGCTCGCATAGCTGTGAACAAAAACTTGCAACGAATCCTTGCAACTCGCATACTAACCAAACTCCTTGGGATAGAGGACCTCTTCTCAATGAAAGAAATTTTTTTCTTTCTTTTCTTATTTCCTATTTCTTTCCCACGCCTTCCTCTGGGGAACTGTGGTAGAAACTAATCTTGAGAAACTGTAAGTGGCGGTTGTGTAATGATAAAATCTTCTTGCATTGTTCGCTCGATCAATCACTGCCCGAACCCTGTTTAATTTTACATTTATTTCACTTTAAATCTTGTGCAAGCAAGCCTGAAGCAAAACTTCTAAAAAAAGTAAACGACATAGAGTCATAGTTTGGACAATAACGTCTCTAGCTTACTCCCGCTACTTTCAACAAAAGGACCCAATGTACCAACTTAAGGAAGAATACCACACCATATGAGGTGAAAAGTCCCTACTATGTTAATTGCTGATTCCTTTAACGTGAAAACTATTGAACGCTTGCTGGCATATGCTTGGTTTCTTTGCTGATTGAGTAGAACAACTTACTTGAAAACTTCACTTCAAGATGTGACATGGCTTGCCCTTCGACATTCACGGCTAGGCATATGTAAATTCCCTGAACAATCTTCCTAGATACGCTTTTATCAGAAAAGAACCACTTGACCTTATTCTCACCTTATGCGTATCATCTAGTCTGTCTATGTGTAACCGTGGCCCGGTGCTGACGATTTTGTTGTTCTGAAGCGCCCATGATATATTCAATTCACAAGCATGTAGAATCTCGATTAGAATCTTTAATCAAAGACTACTTATTTATTTGCTGTTTCGCATGTGAGTACCGCACCAAAAACCCCTGCAACAGTTGAAACACCCCCAAATGGTGCGACCCTCGGTCTCTAAAAATCAAGAACCAGGGGAAATATCGACCCATCTAGATCGAAGTTCCGCCAGCCTAACTCGTGAAGGAAAATCTTTCCAATTCTTACAGCCACTATGCCAAAGTTGTGGATGCTGCATGTGCTATGTTAGTATAAGGTGCAGTGGGAGGAACTGCTATCTTACTATATACAGTAGCGCTCAAGAGTCTTCGGTGGAATGGTTTTTCAGCCGTACTTTTCACTCATAACTCCTTTCCTACTGGATCTAATAATGCGAAACTTCTGTATTTGGAGCGTGGGTGTACTGTGAATACCTACCACTATTGACCTGCAATCTGATCATGTCCCAGGAATTCCAAAGGGCATGAAAATAAAATCGACTGCAAATACAGATGATGGTCCTCCTAGAATCTCTTTCCTTTTTGTCATGTCAATAGTGTACGAGCGGTAACGCCGAACACTATAGGTGAGAAAAACGCACATAAGGTGCGAATAAGTGCAGACGTCAACAACTTTACTTTTAGCAAAATCTGCTACCGCAACAAATACCTTGGATATCGCAGCTTTGCAGTCAAACAGTGTTGGGTAGGGTGAAATATGCTCTTGTTAAACATATCCAAATTTCGCGCGATTTGGTCTACTAACAAAAAAGTTATGAAAGAAGGAGCGTCAAAGCATTTCACCGGAGACTTTTGAGCGCT
Source organism: Haemonchus contortus (assembly GCA_000469685.2). NCBI lineage: Eukaryota > Metazoa > Nematoda > Chromadorea > Rhabditida > Trichostrongylidae > Haemonchus > Haemonchus contortus. The sequence continues at coordinate 45,281,184 of LS997567.1, read as the reverse complement.
ACTGTATACATGATGACACACATGAAGAATGGCGAACAATGGAAAATTGAGTTATGCGCTTTTGGGCTGGAGGATGAGGTGATCCCTTGGGCCGAGAAGAACGCGAAGAACGCCAGGTGAATCTTTCAGCAGGGTTGGGCACCTGCCCACGGCGCAAAGAGATACTGCAATGATGTGCGACCACGCTTTCGGGTTTTCGGACGAAGGAGGTTTGGCCTTCAAACTCCCCTATTCCAATCCTTCAGATTTTGCTATATCGAGCCATACTGGAGAACAAGCTTGCGCTTCCAAAAACAGGTCTTTAGACTCTCTGAAAAAAATCTCTTGTAAAAGCATGGGATGAAATCTTGCCGGAAATGATTGCGCGCATTCTTGAAAACTTCCGAGAGAGGTTGGATGCTTGCATTAAGGCGAAAAGTGGTCGTTCTGAATGCGAGATGTGATATGTTGTTTACAATTTTTGTGATTGTTTAGATGTTTCCTATTTGGTTTCGTTTTGTATACTTTTAATGTTAGTTTTCTGTGTCACACTTTATGTGGGTCACCCTGTATTACACCAGTCGAGCCGTCTGGCTAACACCGAGCTTCCCTCTTTCTCATGATACAATTGTAATAATCAGCAAACAGCCCGCTCCTTCCTCGGAACAAACGATACTTTTTGGAACACGAAACTTACCAGAGGACTGACAGGGCATTCGAGTGATATTCAGTATGTGCTCACGCTTATGCCCATTATTAATAGAAGTCTCGATCTGATTCAGTTCATCTGAAGTAATGACCCACTGAAGGTTCGACTGAACCGAATTGAATGTTTTCGCTCACACCAGGCCCCTTTTAGGCGGTGTGCAGACCTGTCACCTAACATCAGTGTTTCTATTTTGCTTCCTGCTCTCCTACCAAATTTCTAGCGCTCTAGATCCAAGGGAGTCGGAGTTATGAGTTTCCGCTCAAACATTTATTTCGCACAAACCCCGGCCTATGTGAACGGAGTCCGTCCTGTCACCCACCACAAGTGTTCCCACCCTGCCGCCTGTACTCCCGCCAAATTTGAGCTCTCTAGGTCCACGAGAACAGGAGGTATGTATTTCCGGCCAAACACACTCACGGACAGACAAACCAATAGACACACTTAGCGCGTTACATATAGTAGGATATAACGCGCTAATGTCTGTGTGTTTATGTGTGTTTGTTTGTATTATATTTGTGTATGGTACTGTGTGTGTCCGGCCTGAAATTCACGACTCCTGTCCCCGGGGACCTAGAGCATTCAAAATTGGTAGGACTACAGGCGGTAGGATCGAAACACTTACGGTGGGCAGCAGGACTAATCACAGGTGCGGGGTTCCCGTGAAATAAATGCTTGAGCGAAAATCTACAGCTCCTGTTCTCGTGCACTTGGAGAGTTCAAAAATGATAGGAGTGGAGGAGGCAGGATTGCACAAGAGAGCATTGACGATAGAAGGAGCCTTAGAGAAAAAATTCACTCATCGACTGAATGCTAACGTAATTGTTATTCACGATCTAGCTCTGACTCTTTGATATGTTACATTCGACAAGAAGGGTAAGGGCAGTAATAGGTACCGATTAATGGTACTAATTTATAAGGTAATAAAAATTGGTTCATCTCTTGCTATCAGGTTACGACTGCTCCTCAGCAAAGTTTGCGACTCGGTGAAGGATCATGATTTCTCCTTATTCCGATATCATTCTTGGGAGAACTTGATACCGTTGATAATTTGGATTCTCATCCAGTGATAGATCCGTAGGGAAAGGACACTTCATTGATAAATACATTTGTTAATAGAGTTATTACGACTCGACAACATTTATAAGTACCACTCGAGGCTTTGGTTACCTACCAGTTGAACCTCTAGCGGGCCATTATTTTCAAGATGAACATCAGCAAATTGAGATTTCTAATCATAGGCATGAGCATCTGCTCATTTTGAATGCCACTTCCATGCCCTATTAATCATCTGACAAGTTCCATGTCAGGAGAAGTACCATTTGTTCCAAGTAATGAGGGGCCGGTTTCCCGATTATTACAGCTCTGTCATAAGAAGAAGGGCAGCCGGCGTTAGCCGAACGACCCGACCGGTGGATTTGCATGAACCTTTGCCGCAACACGTCATTCACTTCTCCATCAGTTAGTCCTGGATTCGCAAGAGAAATTCATAAAATTTGCCCATGGTGAAAGTGCTTGTATGGAGTGATCTCTTCGTCAGAAAATATCTTTCCAGAAGTATGTCAACTCTGGAAAAGCAAGGTAGAATATACATTTTCCTCAGGCACAGTTCGCGATAACTTTGGGGTATTGAGTTTAAGACGAATAATGGGAGTGCTAGTCGAGAGTGGTGCGAAAAAGGCAAAAAAAGCGTTAGCATCGGCGTATTTAGAAAGACTCAATGCTTCAAAGAATTAGAAGCATTAGGAGTTGAACTAGAATGTGACCATGAAAATTGCATGGGAGGGCTATTGGCTATTTTGGCGAGTTGCCCACTTGTTTGTGCCAATGCGTACGGCTGGCTACGGCAAGCTGCCTGCGTGCAAAGTGTAGGTTTCGATGCAAACGGTGCAACCTCTACAGCACCGTTATAACTCATACGCCTCGGTTATGTACGTCGGCTAACCCGTTTTTGGGTTTCTTATTACGCCCTGTCCGGACTCATTTTCGGCTTGACAGCATTACTTGCGCTTTTCTTGGGGGCCACAGGTTCATCCTTCAGAAAAAAATCAGGAACCATTGTTACCTGAACTGTGCCTTTGACACAGGATGTGGTAGTTGTGCTAATGTCCTAGTATTGAGTTGTCCGAAAGATTTCCGCCGATTTTTGATACCCCGGATTTATTAACCGTTGTACAAAAGATCAAAGACCCAAAATAATAAAGTTATATGTTTTCTGAAAGAGTAGATCCTCCTCTATATTCCTGTTGAGATTTTGTCAGCATTCGTCGAAGTTTGCCTGTACAGAACTCGTGTGAAAATGGAGAACCACTGCGCGCATTCGCAGCATCTGAAGTATTTCTTCTACCGCAAGGCCTAGAATGCGGCTCAAGCCGCAAGAAAGATATACGACGTTTACGTAGGCCATGCCCTAGAGGAACGTACAGTGCATGACTAGTTTACGGAATCCAAACGGAGTGAATTTGCCTTCGAAGACCGGCAACCCTTAGGGAGACTATCATCAGTTTAAACGATCAACTCAAAATGTTAACCGAAGCAACTCGGCACATCACTGCTCGAGGAGTAGGACAAATGCTTGGTGTTCCGAAATTAACCATCCATGATCATCTGCAGACGCTTGGTTTCGTAAAGCGCATTGATGTTTAGATATCTCGCGAAAGGAGCGAGCGCAATACGATGAACCGCGCCTCCATGCGCGACTCGTTGCTTGAACGAAATAAAAATGAGCCGTTTCTGAAACGTCTGAGTACGAGGGACGAAAATCGGATTGTGTCCAGCAATGAGGAGCGGAAACGATCGTGTAGCCCCTTAGTGGGCCGTCACAAATCGCTGCGAAAGTCAAAGTCCAGGTGCGGATGACTATGCTGACTTGCTGATGGGATTCCAGGGAAATCACTTACCATGAGCTGTTATCGCACAATCAAAAGATGACTTAGTAAAGGTACTATAATTAGCCAGAACTATGGAGGCAGCGATGGACCAAAAGCGACCCGAAGTGGCCAATTGTTAGGGCGTAATCTTCCAACAGGATACCTCCAGACCACACGTATTTTTGGCCACTCGTCAAAAGTTGCTAAAGCTCGGGTGGGATGTCTTACCGCACCCCCCATATAGTCCAGACATAGCACCATCTGAATACAACTTGTTTGGGTTTCTGCAAAATTCCTTGAATGGAAAATCGTTCAATTCGCTGGAGGACTGCAAAAAGCACCTTAGTGGGTTTTTCGATTTTAAGTCTGGAACCTTCTATAGAAGAGGGGAACTGGAACCTACAGGAAGATGTCGAAGTCTTACTAAACAGATTGGAGGATATATTATTCAATCAATGGAGTTCTTCTTCTAGGAATCTTCATTCAAAGATGAATCAAAAATCGGCGGGAACTTTTCGGACAACCCAATATTATCTATTTGAAGGCTGCGGGCATCTAAATACCGTGGGCTACTGCTTACGCAGGCTTCAAAATCCAGTTCGCCATTTTTATTTGGAATGATTTTAATTTCTAATCGCGCATGGCATTAAGGCCACTAGGAAATAAGTTACGATTCTTCAATGAATATGCTGTGCATTCATAACTGCATTTCCATCATTATACGGCATTATGTATCGAAGAAGGAGTTAGAGAGAAAGATAGAATTGAATATACATTGCATGGTTCATGTTCTCCTTTATAAATACCAAATATGTCTAAAATTGTATCATTATAATCTCTTTTGATGTTGTTCTCTAGTGTACTGATCTCATTGATGGTTCACTTACCTACGTTTGAGGTTGAATATACGCAGCAAGTCCCGCTTACCACAACCATCTACTTAACGGTTATACTCATGTATCAGACTTTGGTAAAATGATAGATTGTAATGACGGAGGTAGATTCTAACAGTCCTCCTAAATCGCCCACTCACCGATTGAATTCGTCAAAACCTCAACTGTTTCGTTAGTAGTTGAAGAATACGCCAAATAATAAAAAGTTCATTCTTACCTTGGTCCAAGTGATCTCTGGCGGTGGAATCCCATCCGCTTCGCACTCTACCGTTAAGGAATCACCAATCCTGCCATAATTTACTTGATGATCAACTGGTGCTAGCAAAATCGGGCTGGCTGAAAATCATGTAAAAGAACCTTTAGAAGTAGATTCTTCACATAATTCGGCTCCCAACAATTTAAAAGCAAAATGTGTGACGATTAGCTTCAAAGCGGATTAATATCACTGCAGACAATTTTGCCTGAAAAGTGATGATCTTAATATCTGCTTTTCATCACCTTTTAAAATCTCCTCAGAAATTCTCTCCTAACCAGATGCTAAGTACGTACCGGCAAAATTTTTGGTAAAAAATGACTAAATGTTTGCCCTTTGAGAACATTCGCACTCTACGAGAGAACAATTTGATGTTCCTTCAAGTGCGAAAAACGTGCGAAAACATCTACTGCTAAGCTCCCAGTGATACGGCGGTTCATTTCCATACAGCGAGCGCGGTCGCTCAAGGAAACGCGTAGCCAAACGCTATCCCTCTCATCTTAGTTTACGCTTCACCTGAATTAACATCAGTCATAACATCGTACATTTGCTAGATGAAGCCTAAATTTTCCCACTGGGAACTGGGTAGAAAACCGCCTCTACCCTCAACAAGCGCTCGCGTAAAACTAGTGTTTGTCACTACAGCACGTGTGAAATTTTTTTTACTTATCCTCATGTACACTGACACTACGCTGCTTCTTTTTAAAATAGATGCAGCAAGACAAAATTCTCTCATGTTTGATCAACAAAATATCACTGAACATAAAGAATCTCCCACCATTTACAACCAGTCGCAAAGCCGATCCTATCACAGGCCTGGTTGGCTGTTCGGCGAACCGAATCAGAGCACAATGGTACTTTCCTGCGTCGCTCTCTTTGACTGAATGTATGGTAAGGTCCAGACCTGCACCTCGTGCAACGCTACCTGCAACACATCCCATTCATTTCTCTGTTCGTCATTACGTCGAGTTCAAGGGTCATTGTCAAATACGCTAGCGAAAGAGGCATGATTATTGGATAAACGAGATACATAAAATAACGAAGTCAGGCCTTTTGGCCGATGCTTATCACACTTTTGCGAACCGTTTCTGGGCGGGGAGAAGGGGCGGTGGTTGGTTGGTAGTGGGATCAAGAGCGGCGGCCCCTACGCGGGGTAGGCAATCCCTGACCCACTTCCGATGAGGCTGGCCTACGTGGTCATGCTTATCGTTGTGCTATACATTTCAAATAACCACCCAGTGAACGCTCATATTGAGTCCTGCTGCCGGAATCGTGGTGTTCCGGATGCCTGCTCACACGCTTTGTGTCGCCTCGAATCGCCACCCGGCGACATCGAACGCTATACGATCTTTGAGGCCCGCACTGGTTGCGCACATTATTTGACAGAAATCGCTGAATGTCTCGTCGATGGTCGGGATTCGTCCGAATGCTGTCGCACGACAGCGATTCAAGCTGACGAGAACTCCTGCCTAGCAATTTGTCGCGGATCATCGAACGGCGTTAACCGGTGGATCAGATACCAATCATGCCTGGCGATCAATCTTCCCTCAATGTATACCTGCATTCTCCGCAGTCACTCTAACACACCGACCCCACCTCAGCTCCTGAAGGTGATTTCAAAGTCCAGCACATCGGCCCACATCCAGTGGAGTGCCCCTGCAAAATACCCAGAACTTGTGCACATCTACAAAGTGCACGTTACTGATACGTCTGACGCTCTACATGAGGAAGTTATTCACTCGACGAAACTATTTTCGATAAATCTGACCAATCTTCGGCCAGAAGGCAAGTATTCTATATTCGTCGTGGCACATTCATCAGATCTATCCAGAAAGTCTACACCATCCGATATTCTACACATTAGCACGTCAACAATTAATCACCAAGATGGTGTAAGCTATTCCTCCACAGTGCAGCTCCCCTACGATGCCACAAAGGTGACACTACCATGCCGTCTACGTATGGGCGTTGGTGCAAAAATGCACATGGTGTGGGAGAAGAGGGTCGGTTCCTCCCATCGTAAGATCGAGGGCAATCGGTTCAAGGTCACTACATATGCATCCGAAGACGGAACTGGTGTATTAGTATCGGCTCTGGATATTCGCTCACTTGAAAGGTCCGACTTTGGTATGTACAAATGCCATGTACGTGGACACAGCAACGATTACGGCGAGGTGAGCCCTACTCGTATCCATAGCAATCATGAACAACCCTTCCGTTAACTCTTTCTTATGATCTCGCTTACATCCTTTAGACATGTGTGAGGGACACGTGCTTTGCTCGCTGCTTAACAGCACTACATCTTACCCCTTGTCAACAACAAGCAGCACTACCAATTCCTCCTTTACTTTTTTGTTTTTCTTAGCAATTCTAGATCCATTTGGTGGCGCATTCCCATGCCATTGGACGACCACCTCTCAGCCCTCCAGAAACACCATTGGAATGTTGTTCACGAGCAGTATTTAGAGCACATTGCCACTCTGTGTGCCACGTCGGCAGTGATAGAAAACGAGGTCTCAAGCCTGGTGAGTAAACCTTTGTTCTGCAGAAACATGCAGTGCAGTGAGTTTTTCTGGTTATTTTTCTTGCTTATTTCGTGTTTGACGAGCGCGACTGGTCTTGTTGTAATAAAAACCCGACTTTCACTTATTCATTCGTGGGTCAGTCATCTACTCCTCATCCCGTCTCTGCGATAGCATACGCTGGAACCGAATCGAAATGATTTTGAGAACACCAGACAAGAACACTAAAGGAAGTTTCAGCGCTTATAAGTCCGGAAAGAGTTATAAAATCACATTGCTTTGCGATTTTGCGCTATTAACAAAAATCATAGCCTAAGGTATGAGATTGTAGGCTTTGAGATTTCCATATAAATGACAAATCAGAAATGATAATTAATGTAATGAGAAAGTCACCAGAAGCGATCAGTGAGCATCACTGAGGAACATATGAAAGCAGTAACACATATAACTCAATACAGGGAATGGAAACAGTAATGAGGACATCGTCATTTCAGTCTGCTCTAAGTAAGAAAAATTGAAGCTACATTTAGGTTACACATAATATTACATATATAATGGCATGCAATATTCAGTGAATGCTTCGAAAATCTCAAAACCAGCACTTTTTTATGAAAAAACGGTGATTTCAGGTAACTTTCTGCCACAATATCGGTGCCTTGATGAATTCCAAAGTTTACTACGTTGTACGCTTAGTGAAATGAATAGTGCCGCATGTTGCATCCGGAAAAAGGTAAAGAAAACTGCCGTTTGTCGAAAATCTATCAATCGCTTCAATTTTTACCTTTTTGATCATATGAAGATGAGCTAATATAATGGTCGGAGCAGACAGGTAGGTAGGTAGGTAGGTAGGTAGGTAGGTAGGTAGGTAGGTAGGTAGGTAGGTAGGTAGGTAGGTAGGTAGGTAGGTAGGTAGGTAGGTAGGTTTGTTGGTTGGTTGGTTGTTCGGTTGGTCGATATGAGATATCGATCGATCGATCGATTATCCCGTATGAGTATTGCTGTGCACATTTCCATTCTGATCCCGATCTAGGTACCATATCACTGCCTCGGAATGTGTGACAGCAATTATGAGCTGACAACTCTAAATGGTCACAACTGTCTGGAACATGAAAGTCACGTAAGTTAAGGCACAACAAACCGTGGCTCGACATCTTCTAGACTGGTCGTGATACCTTCAGGTTCGGCAATGTCAAATCGAGGCTATCAATTTACGTCCAGAGGCGGTCTCAGATCTTCATATAAGAACTGAGGTTGATACGACTGTACTGAATTGGGAACACAGCGACAAGGCCGAGGTGAAAGACTTGTTCCATTAACTTGGCTGATGCGTCGAGTGTATTGTTTTTTAATGCCTTCACACCAATGCTTTGTTATCATCTATACTGAACGCTTGAATATTGATCATTAACTATTTTACTTCGGGAGTTTAGGTATATCACGTCTATCATAGAAGGAGGAAAGGTGCTTGGAAATCCTTTTCACTCACAAAAACAACTGCACGAATCAAAAACGCTGACGAAGTAACCCTTGAGCTTTCATCCGAGAACGGAAACCTTCTCCTAAAATTTCGCCTTTAAGATCTTGGTGATTGCGGTTAATGCATATGGTTCCGCATCGGCGAATCGTATAGCCTTTGAGGGTAATGAGTGGGTGGGCAACTATGACTGATTGAGTCATTCTGAGAGAAGTGAGTTCAACTAGTTTCACGTATATTCATCTGATTACTTCAGTTTCATGTGGTCGCAGTAGGTTTAAAATCAAATCAAAATATACTGCAATATATTTGATGATTGGAAACTATGACAATCTGTGTCAAAACTTTTAATTGACCAGGGATTGATTGCACACCCTTCAAAAGGAACATCCTTAGTAAGGGAGGATTCCCCTTTTGTCCTGAAAACAAAATGCTCGAGAGTACTTTCAATCAATCGCATCGTCCATTACGTTACATTACTTAGTGCAAGTAGGCAAATGTGCGTGAACATTTTCGAAAAATCGGCGAGCGCTGTTGGGCAATGGATTCATCCCTGAATACTCATTTAACTTTGACTTCAAACTCTATAAGCTAATCTGAGGCCAGTTTTATGACAATTTACCGAAGATGGAATGTGATCAAAAGGTGCGGTTATTTATTGATTAATGGATTAAAAGCGAGAGCTTTTTTTACTGCGTTCGTTTTTATCACCTAATAATTACCTACTAAAAAAGTTCCAGGGTGGATTTCGCTTGACAAAGTTATTAGCATCCTCTTTCAGTGTAGGGCTTCAATTGTACCTAACCTGCTATGCAATTCATCGAAATCTGTTCGTGGGCAAGTGAGAATATCTTTTCCGTAAGGTATATACTAGTACTAAATAGATGTTGAACGATTCATTGGAAGGAAGAATCAGTCAGCCTTTGCAATATTTCCTCCGAAACTTGGTCTGGATAGTTTGTTTGGTAACAGGATCCGGCCTTGCGTTCGTTCTTCCCCCGAAGTGGAATGATGATTCTTTTGAAGATAGAAAGTTCTGCATGACCAGACAAGGACCTCTTCTTGGTGGGACTGCGTTTCAGGCACGTGTTTGTTCTGCAGTAACCATCAAGCATTCAGACTGCACGACTGGGCGATGCCATAGTTATGAAGAAATTGCTGAAAATCACCATGGCTGCGGTCTAACTTGCCATCATCATACTGTAAGGCGGCATTCCTACTTTATATGGTCTGAATTTGTCCAATGAACATTTTTTGTCCGCACCTTTCCAAAACTTTCCTAGAGGTGGTCCTTCCTTGCAGGAAGTCTAAGAAAAACGATAATACTAAGCATTCTAGTTTAACAGTCGCAACATTCACCGGTATTTTGTGTAGCAGCAAAGGAAACAACAATGACACCATTATTATTAATGCCCATGAGACTTATCAAACGGATCATTTCTCTCATCAACTCGATGGTATAAGAATCAAGCTAGAAAGCCTGAGAACGAATAATGAAAATACAATGAAGGATGTGATAATGGACAAAGAAGAAAGTACTGCAGACATTGAAAAGTGCCTCCATTGTTTTCTTCAAGAATGTTCTCTGTGATTTGGTCATTTAAGCTCGATACTCTGCCAGGTGTATTATTAACTACTGTTATGATGACACTAGTTTTTTTTGCACTTATTGTTCGAATTTCAATAGGGTGTTGAAGCGCCTGTCTGCTTTACCTTTTTGTGAAGGATTTCCATATCTCTGTGGATAATCTAGAGAAACGAAGAAGAGTGGACGCCATTGACCAATCCCTCCAAAAAGTACTTTTTACTTTGATTTACCCCAGCAATGCAGGAGCATGACGCTCTCCTTCGCTCATATAAATAGGCATAGATATTACAGCTGTACACCGTGAGGACTACGTGAGCGCTTTACATACCATAATAATTGTCTGCGTACCGGGACGTGAAACGGTTTTATGAATTATTTCGAGCTCAATTCTGCAGTAGGCAGAAATTAATGTAGGGATCACTAAATTTACCAGGATTTATTATATGCTCAGCGTTAATACTTAATCAAACTCAGCTGAAAGTGAGCCGAAAAAAATTCTGAGTATTGTGTTAAAGCGTGTTAATGAGAAAGGATCGTATCAGAATTCGAATGTCGGCGAGAAGAAGAATCACTGTGTCTAGAGATGTCGTGGTACAATATATTTGACAATAACAACCTTTGAAATTTTCTCAATTTTTTCGATATTTTAACTTTTCATAACCTCAATTTATTCTTGAACTTCAGATGAGTTCGCCTTTCAGAGCTATCCCTACGAACTGCTTTGAAAAATTTTTTAGCCGCAGAGCTTGCCAGACGATGAAATTTCTCACTATTTGCCTGCTTCTGAAGAGGCATTTCAGGATCTACATTGTCTATGAGCATTCCTCGTCTATTAATCATGATTTACAGCAATTGTATTTCGCCATACGACGACTACCGCACCTCTTACGGAACTGCGATTTCAAACAACGCCTTGCAATCCATTCCTATCATTCAGTGGATGCGTAATTATCAACATAGTAGGGACATTATCGTTCTTCCGTGTTCAAGGTACGCGGTCTACTTAGCGTGAAGATCTATCTAGCGCGAAAATTTTTGGATAGCCTAGTACGTAATTTTCTCCAATCACCGCCGACGGGTCTTTTTTTTCTTTTTATCGTGCAGCGTTTTAAATAGGTCCTTACTGATGTACTGTAGACTTTGATAATCACATTTGGTCCCTTCATCCAAGTACAGTAACAATATGGCAATCTGAACTAGCGTATCGGGTGTTATTTTGTCATTTGTAATAGAGATCTATAATATTAAATTTATCTGTTGACAGTTGTAGATAACGATTGTGCAGGACAATATAGCGTTGTGAATGAATACTCTTGTTCAACTGTAAGAAGTTGGAGCTTCAAGTTTGCATTCCATCCGGTATGGTGGAATGCGAAAACAAGTTGTTGTGCCATTTGCCTGATGCCGACAACATATGCTTTTATGGAGCAGAAATGACACTGACTGCTTTCATAGTCCACGATCTGGCCAGCGACCGATCGCGCGACCAGTCGCGCGATACTGGTCGCTCGGCCCCTCGTGACGATAGGCCCGCGACCGGTCGCGCGATCGGTCGCTGGCCAAATCGTGTACTATGAAAGCAGCCACTGCGCTGTATTTGTAGTAGCAATTAGACAATCACTGTTCTCCCCACAGAAAGTACAACAAGATCTGGCACATCCCTTCCTAATGTTATACAACAGCATGTGCCAAAACATAATTATACAACCGCTGAGTAACATGGTCAGTGCCTCTATATCTATAAACCATTTCTAAAATATGCGAGATCTTCACGTTATCCCTTTGGCGACAATGCCTATTTCAAAGTAACGCGCCCACGGGACCACGCCCCCTTCCTTTCGTGAGCGAATTGCACCCACCGGTGGGTGCCATGCTCCCAGGAGGAACTTTTTTCTGGCTCAATAGGCTTAGCAATATTTACCCATAATGGAAGCATAAGATCCTAGTTTATCTTATATAAAATATATAGTAAGGATACTATGGTTCAGAATTGCATCTCGGGTTTGGAAGCAATGTAGGTTAGAAATTTGGTAACAGTATAGGCAGTAGGAATTCGTATAACATCCAAGGAACTTGAGGATGAAGGGATCGACCGCGCGGTCACATATTCGCAAATCAGGTATTTTAAGTACTGCCTCCAATGCTCCAAAGCACACACAAATCTTGCCAAAGTATCCAAACCTTTTCAGTACTACTCTATTGACTGCATATAATATTTGTAATAAATAAGCTTTTATAAAACATCCACGTAGACCATGTTGAACATAAATACCATGAAGTCTGTTAATAAATATGAAAATAGTTAAATGAATTTCATATGTGCGAATAAAGGAAAAAACATGGTGGCACCCAAACGTTGGGTGCCCTTGTCCCATGCGCCACTTATAGTGGCACTCACCGGCGGGTGCCATGGTCGTCAAAGGGTGACATATTATCTGTTCCATATGAAGCCCCTCATAAAAGGTCAGCAGAGATTAAACAAGTTCGTACTGCATTTGAAAAGAGCACCGTTGACCCTACCCTGCCGTTCGTTGTCAGGAATGTAAAAGGGTGGGGTAGGCTATATTTCAACTGAGATTTATGAGCATAATATGACACAATACGGGCATAGTATGGGGGGGGGGGGGGGGGGGGGTGAATTCGTCAGAACCAGCTGTGCCTCCCAAACAGGCACAGGGGCAAGTAACATCGCGTGACTACGCAACTCTAGGAGGCAAATCGACGAGATTCTCATCGAGCAATCAGAATTATATTTGATACCTGTATCTATTTAAAGATTTTTCGCCGCTTTTCCGTCTATGCTTGGGTGCCAAAGAACAGGACCAAATCCTACATTACCGTTACGTTTTGAGCTTTCTCTGTCACTACTGTTCAGCCTGGTCAGGCTTCATACGTTTAGTGCAATTAAGATGAACTAAATGGCGGCAGTTTTTGAATAGAGACGGACATTTTTGTACTATTCCACAGCAACTTTTCTCTTGATCATGTCTACAAGCAGGCGAACACTTTTTTCACAAGAACATGAAAGGTACGGCAGGATATATCTGTTACCTTGTTGAGACGGTGCTGCATGCCCACTTTCAGCGCCATAAGCACTCATGATGAGTTTATTGCCTTTCCTCCATTCCAATGAGAAGTTTGTGTCGTCAGGCAGAGGCAAGTTGCATGGTATGGTTATCGACTTTCCTTTTCGTCCCCAAAATGTTCTCATTGTCTGAAAGAAAGGAGTCAACATGAGTCCATCTAGACTTCTTTACAAAGGGAAGAATCACTGGCAAAATGGAATGGGAGGGATAGGTAAAATGTCCCTCGATAACACTTTATATTATCCCCTAGTATTCCGTCTTGGTTAGTGAGATATATACAATATCAATGGACTTCCTATTTCCTATTCCGTAACACGTCCCTCACCCATGTCAAGATGCGCCCACGTGATTTCCACAATCCTCATCGTGTCTACGTGACTTTCAGACGGACGTACAAACCGTCATACAAACAGACACACAAAGTTAAGGCTTTATACATAGACCGCCCGGCTGACGTCAAATTTGGAGAATTCGGTAGATGAGAACAGGAGGTATTCATTCCCGGCCAAATCCAAAACGCAACACAAGTCGTGCGCGCCCCGTCTGCCATTAACAAACCTCCTTAGGTTCTGTGTGATTTATTTCTGACTTGGTTTCGAAATTTCGCTTCAAGACTAAATTAACATTTTTTTGCCCACGCCTCGCCTCCTGTGAGCGGAGTTAAGTTTTGCCACCCGACATAAGTGCTCCCACCCTGCCGCCTCGCCCCTTGCGAGCGGAGTCCGGTACTGCCGCCCACCGCGAGTGTTCCCATCATGCCGCCTGTACTCCTACCAAATCTGAACTCTCTTGGTCCATGGGAACGGTAGTTATGAATTTTCGTATATAAATGTAAGAAACGATGTGACCTCCGAGGCACACTCCGCCCACACCCCGGTCTCTCCAGGCAGATCTGAAGGAGCTAAGGAGTTCCGTGACAGACATACGACAGACAGACAGACAGACAGACATACATACAGACATACAGACAGACAGACAGACAGACAGACAGACAGACAGATAGACAGACAGATAGACAGACAGACAGACAGACAGACAGACAGACAGACAGACAGACAGACAGACAGACAGACAGACAGACAGACAGACAGACAGACAGACAGACAGACGAAGCGCTTTATAGTAAACAGGATCATCTGAGTCGTCTCTTTCCCCGTGTTGGACATCAAGGCTTATTAAGATCTTCAGATAATGGGTAAGGCATGAAGCATAAAAGGTTCCTGTTTATTTTTCATCGAAATGTGGAGTTGTGTCAGTGCGCTCATTTAACAAAGACCAATGCCTAATATAGCTCATTTAGGAAGTGTTATTCAGTTGTTTTTTGTGCTATTTTAAGCCTTTCCGAGATTCACAACTTTATCCAGCTTACGTTTCGGCCTCTTCGCCTTCTTCAGAGCCTAAAAGCCGAAAGACGAATGAAGGTAAGCCATGTGGCACCCTTGTATTGATCGAGTCCAGGAAGGTCTACTAATTTGAGGACTATTTTAAGCATTGTCTAGATTTACGTGAGGACCAATCTAAATTCCTTCTTCGGCTTTCAGGGTCTGAAGAAGGCGAAGAGGCTGAAACGTAAGCTGGATAAAGTTGTGAATCCCGAAAAGGCTACTGATAGCACAAAAACAAGTGTAGCCAAGTGCTGCCGATATAAAGAGAAAGTCGAACATATTCCATTCTGAGATTCAGTCATCTAACCTGGAGCGGAGAAGTGGTGGGAGGTGGTGGTAAGTAAAGGATTTTAATGATGTCTGAATGGATTTCGATCGATTTGCTAGCCCATCTCTCGCCACTGCTTCTCTGACTGTGGTAGTCACTGACAGAATACCTAATACGCAGCCTTTCATATATCAAATCAATCCTTATCACAATGACTTTCACAAAACGTACGATGCATACTCTCACAATGCGTTGCCGTTGACCCTCGCGTTTCAAAACTTCATCGTCATTCCTTATTTGTTGAAATTACAACCAACATCTTATGAGAAGGAATGGCCGAATGTTATTCACATTCAAAGATTACATATTTGTAAACTTGACCTTCCTAGGTTTTTTCACTACAGATCAGATCAATAAATGGTTGCCGAATCAGTTCCTGCTAACTAGTGTGTTACCATTAACTGATTTGTAAACAAAATCGGAGGCCGCCTAGTTCTATGGTCCATAAAGTAGATGGGTTCGGGTGCTGAGGCTACAGGCAACCGGTCAGTGATGATGGGTGAGACAGTTGTTCCCAAGACGCACCGTTTTGACAAGATTTATCGCTCAAGGGAATCGTTATTAATTGGGAAAACGGAGGAAAGCAATATTGTGGAGCACATTTACATCATCTGGAGCTACCAGAGAACGGGATAGAGCTGGAGGGTTTCGAAAAGAGTTGTAATTATAGAAATCAATATGAAATGGGAGCAAGAAAATCGTGAAAGAATGCTCTACAAAGAAACCATTGACTATAAGGAAGCAAAGAGGTTAAAAGCTGAAATCCGGATAAAGCAATGGACATTATTTACAGTTGATCGATATGGTTGCTTCTTTCGGGAACGGGAACAAAACACTGGAAAAGTTTATGACCTTGCCAAGAAAGGGAGAGACCTAAACAGATATAATAATATCCAACAAATATTGTCTTAATGCTGAGAGGTGTGTAACAGATTAATATGAATGTTCTTCGACGGTTTCAATACCATGGTCAAATCAATTTTTTCAGTTCAGAAAAAAATTTCAGAAAATTCTCGATAAGTTTCGAAGTAGTATAAAGATTGGACTGAGGCTAGGGGAATTCGAGAGCGAAAGACCGGTAAAGTGACCGACACCGTTGAACAAATCGATCTTACTGATCCTGACCAGTGCTCTTGGCTTGCATAACATCGTGGGCGCGTTCATTATGGATCTTTCAAGCGGTTAAGATTTCAGTTTCCAATAACAAGCCGATGATTCTGAGAAAGCGGCTGTAATTTCTAACATCAAGATGTAGTAACCACAAATCAAAACTGAGTCTGATTCCTGTACAACTTTTTCATTTGAAAAACTGTTATTTAATTGGTATTGTTTTCAGTTGAAAACCTGTTTCACATTGTCTTCCTTACGAACCACTACGAATAGACTACAATCTCTTCCCCAAACGAAACCTCTGCTCTGACTTTGAGGAACTATTCCAAAACAAATATCGTTTACCAATGCGATTTGCACTTAGGTCGAAGGTCAGCAGAACCTTTGAACAATTTTTGAAAATACAATGACAAGAATAGTGCAAAGTAATTATTATCTGGTGTATGCAACCTATGCACATCCACCAAAAGTGATAAAAAATAAGTAGTTCACACCACAAATTTATCTGAAGAAGCAAAACGGAAAAATAGTCTGTCTCGCTATCGGAGAAAAGGGAATAAGTGGAAGTTATTAATAGTGCGTAGTTTGAGAAGGTAAAGATGTGAGGGGATCAAAGTGGACAACATCAGGAGGGGTCATTCTAGACTCTGCTCACACAAACAGTTGTCTCTGACCCAATGACCCACGAAGCCAGCTCGTTTACGAACACTCCCCACAGCTATAAACTATCATATGCAACGCGCGGAGCCGGAATGGCTTGTCTTTACACTGCTTTGCATAGTCATAAGGCCACCCATGAATTTTACCAGAACTCATGATCCAGGGAATTTCAGGAAAAGGCTTAATATGAAATTGTGCTCTACTCGGACTGTATCTTGTAGACCAACAACAATTCCATCTCAATAACACGGACAACTTTCCCTTCATTGCTTCGGAAAAGGTCACTTTGTCTATTTTGCAGAATGATAAAACTACTGACCTAATCAATTTATTTAGCAGCTGTCTAAGCTGAAGTAAGGGCTATCGATGAGTACCTGATCAACCTGGTGCCCTAACCGTCGACTATTGCTTTTTTCTGCCCTCTGATGCCTCCAAATGCTTGTTTCCTTCATAAATCTTGCCTACAATTATACCATACGTTTTCCATTAGATTCAAGTCAAGGCTGTTAGCCAGCCAGGGCAAAAATTCGATTTGGTGCCGACTGAACCTGGATCGGGACAGTATCATGCATGAATACGAACTTCTGCTACCGATTCTGACACTGAAAAGGGAGAAGAGCACATGCATTACGACCCGATACGCGGAAGAGCTGAGCTTTTTCGCAACAAACTTTGAATGAAGATATTAACGAGAAGAAGCTGCCGCCTAACTCACGGCTCCTCCTCCCTTGAGCTTTCGTCTGGAAAAGTGAAGTTTATCCTTTCTCAGATCGTGCCGATAGAATCGGCCTCTTCTGGGCATTACAGTTACGCTTTTTTCATTGAAAAAGATGAAAAAAAAACCTGGAGAACGGAACATCCAGAGAAAAAGAGTAAGAGACAAGCCATGAAATGGCACTTTACTCCAGTCGGTTCGGATGCAATTCCTGGCAAAAGCGACCATGTCATCGCGATGCTTTTTCGTAATAAGGAAGGTCTTCCTCATTTTCCATCAGAGATGACTCAGACTTTTTCTGTCACGTTCCAAACAGCAATCATTGTGGCACTGAGCTTCGAACAGTGCTTGCTTTTCGTTGATGACTTCGTCGTATGCGACGATTCTCTCAAAATTACTCGCTTATATCCTTCCAAAGGTAGCAAAAAACATCCCATACTTCTTTTGGTTGTATACTCGTTAAGATTTCTGATGAAATTGTCGACAAATGAGTGGCATGCCCAAATCTCGAGCGATTTTGCGATTTGAGAGTCCCTGCTCCTCTTTTGCAAGAATTTGACCATTTTCGAAATCGAATAGCAACTTTTCTTTACCCATTATCTGAAACTGAAAAACTTGACACAAATTAAGCAATTGTGTGAGGTGAAAATGGAAAATTACGTGGAAATATGAGGTGGCTTAAGGCTACTCCAAGCCGGGTACGGGAACGAATTTTCGATCGCACCTAATCAAGCTCGCCTCGCACCTAGGCGCGAAGTAACCTTAATTAGGTGCGAAGACTACGCTATAATTATGCTGCCCGCGCTCGCTACTAATCGAGTCAAAACTTCTCAACTGAAGAGGATAATGACATTCTAAAAAAATGGAGCTCCTCTTTAAAAAATGAGTTTTTTGGAAGGAAAAATCCCAGTACCAATTTTGACGGTTTTGAGAAATTTATTTACACGTATAATAAATAAGTTGAAAATATTTCATTTCAGGCTCCTGGAAAATTGGAAAAAAGTTTGGTTCACATCTTTTTCGGTATTTTCGCTCATTTGCGATATCAAACAACCTTTACAGAAGCGATGTAGTTCTTAGAGTTGCTTAGTATTGAGACTACTCTTCATTGAGAGGTCATTGAACGCCCTACGGCTCACCGATTTCACAATTTTTTCGGCATATAGCAAGTCTTCAGGCTAAATTCAACACCTTGAGGAGAGGTCATCGAGGACTATTTAACTAGTTGGGTGAGTGCTTTAATTACCACTGCTTACTTTATAAGGCATTACCATGTACATATTATGGAGACACACTGTACTGTTTTGATGACCTTACAGGGTGTCCTCCCGCTCCAAACTATTTAGGAGTGCGCGGTCCACGCGGCCCATTTCCTCCACTCTCCGAGCTTTTCACTTTTGCTCCGGAAGCCCTAGCACTACAAAATAATTTTTCGGAAGTTCTGCACCCGTACAGCCTTCTCCAATGCAGCAGAATTCCGTGGCGCAGCAATCGCTCTGCGCGTTTCTTGCACCCACACGGCCTCCCATATCACACAAACTTTATTCACCATATATATTGAGTTCATTTACTACGCGTGTAAATAAAACTCTCAAAACCGTTAAAATTGATATTGGAACTTTTTCTTTGAAAAAAAAACATTTTTTTCAAACTGTCATCATCCTCCTTAGATGGGAGGTTTTAACTCGTTTAGTAGCGTGTGCGGGCAGCGTAATTACCGCGGAGTCTTCGCACCTAATTAAGGTCACTTCGCGCCTAGGTGCGAGGCGAGCATGATTAGGTGCGATCGAAAATTTGTTCCCGTACCCCTTCAAGCCATTCTATGGCCTAATGTGGGTGGTACGAAGGATCTACTCATTGCTACCGAGAAGCAATTGTCAGTAGGAGTCACAAATGGTCCTGCTCTTCTTCCGTATAGAGATAGCTGTAGTGAAGCAGTGAAAAGTGAATTGGTCACTAATATTACAGCTAATTTTATCTGAATGATGAAAAATGGTTCTGATTATTCATCGGTAAGCCGACAACATTTGTGTGAATGGTGAATTTGTGACCCTTGGTATAATCACCTACAGATTATGGATACGAAGATGAGCAATTTTCAAAAAACGGTGTGATTGAACAGCCTTAGGATAAGAAAAAATTGATATGCAAATTAGACACTTCGAAGAAAAGAGGTAAGTCCTACTGGCAAATGCTACACAGTGGCAATAAAAAGATCCTTCTTACTTTCGCTATATGCCTATTAGATCGGAGCTTCTACTAAAGGATCGACTTGGGTCCATAAGCGCACCACACCCGAAACCATTGACGATTCCCTTCCATCATCCCTCTCACCTGAAAGGAAGAAAAATTCACTAGAGTATTTTTCGGGAGCATTCTACCACGAAAACCATGACTATAAAGCAAAAACAGACAAAAAAACATAAAGCCAAAACGGCAATGACATGGAGGACTCGAGGAAGTTATGTCAGAAGAACACACACGCGATTGTACACCAGGGTCATTGCTCCCTCAGAATCGTTCCTAGGTATGAGGATCGGGGTATATTTTTCAATGTACGCTTGTCACCGATGTTGTTAAAAGAACAGAGTTAGCTAGGAAGGAAGAATTACATTCAAAAGTCTATTTCTTTTTACGAACATCCAACCGACATGTGCAGTTGACTCGTTCTTTCGCACAGCACAATTAGGCTATATAACTTTCGCCAGTGCAGCATATAATTCAGAGTGAAATAAAGGATAAAGTTTTTGGCGTAAATCAAACCCGTCTTAGGGACGCGCCCCCGCACTACTCCATTCAGAATCGTAGTGGCGTAATGAGTGCGTATGTGGCCTATACAATGACTTGCGGTGGCCAGCCGATGTACAAGTCAGTGCTTTTATCATCCCAGACGAGTCTGTTACCAATTTTCCGATCCCGGAGGGATGGAAGGCTTGGTTGGCCTGAGCGAGCATCGATCCGGGATGCGAGCCCCTAACCGTGCGTGTGATATAGTGCGCCACTTGCCACTACACCACCTCCGCCCAGAGTGAAACAACGATTCACAACTGGGTTGTATGACAGACGTCGTATCAAGGACATAGAATCCACCTGAATAGCTCTTTTTTTCGTAGAAGTCGCTTTTTATATGTGTCAATCCTTTTTGTTTAATATAAAATTTTTTTGTCGGGACAAAAGGGCGATTCGGCATTTATGAGTTCGATAGCAGAGAGCGCAAATAATACGTAGCCAATTTCCACTTTTTAGAGAGATAGTCGGCTACCGAGAAAGTTATTATGTTGCCAGCCACTGATTTTTCTTGCACGTCTCGTATGAGATTTCCATTGTAACAGCCAGGTAACAGTAAGTGGTAGCAGGGTGAAAAATCGAGGGATGAAGCTAGGAAAAGGGTTTAATAGTCTGCTTGGGAAAATAACTATGAGCTGTGAATGGTAGTAAGATTCAGCAACTATAGAGAAAATTAGGGCTATAAGAATAGGCTAGCGGAAAGTAATGGCTTTACAGTTCGCACAAAGTCTTACAATTTTTTCATGTCATCCCTACCGTATGCGCCTCCGCATTCGACTTCCTTTAAAATCGTACCGTTATTTTTTGAATGCGTATGTGCTCTATGCAATGACTTGTGGTGAGCAGCCCATGTACAATTCAGTGCTTTTATCCTCATTTGCTGTCAGCGCTAATATGTCTACTATCATCTAATTGACAGCAGAGGAATTGAAGCCATGCCGGAATTCGATCATTGTCGGCATCATAGGCTCGGTAGTGGTTATGGTACTGCCTCAACCTTGCCCTCCTTCCCAACTGTATAAACGAACTGAAAAACACGTGTTCCATGACCTCTTCGTTGTTTTCACCGGGCGCTCGATAATGCTCTGGACGGAAAGTGTTCATGGATGGTGGTGAAGAAGGTTTCTGAGTTTTTCTTGAAATTCATACTTCTCAAAAGTGGAACAATTATAAACCATCTCTCAGTTATTGTGGAATCCATTCTCGAGATGAGACCCATCATGTCTGAGTGCTTCGGAAGTCTGGACTGATCTTTCTTAAGTGTAGCAGTACCAAGATGTTTGTCGCACACGATAAAACCATGAAGAAATAGGAGTAGTATTAAGTCAACAATGAACAAAAAGGACTCCTACCTGTATAGTCGTCTACGTTAGCCTACGTTATATGTTTGAGTTTCTGTAAATTTCCTTTCCTTATTGTAAAATTGCAGAACTGGAAGATGAACTAACTGTTCGCTCTTGACTTAAACCAATTTCACTTCAGCATTAGTCAAGAAAGTAAAAAATTCAGAAACAGCAGTAAGCTATTGCACTGTACTTCAATAATGGGAGTGTTTCCGTCTAAATATTTCAAGATCTTCTGCGAAGATGGATGACTTTTCAAGAAGCCCATGTTTGCTCTTCTTTCTCCTTTCATAAGGAGAATTTCAGCTGAGTAACGGATAGAACTGCAAAAGACACAAGCAAAGAAGAAAGGCCAGATAAGTACCTCCAATCAGTCATGGAGCCTAACTCACTTAAACACCAAGCTGATTCATTGTACTCATTATTTCTAGCCTTAAAGATCTAACAAGCTAGACAGCAGCAACCCAGCTTGTAAACAGTGGTCACTAGATAACTTACCATTCAAAGAGAGGAGAAATTGGCTTTGTCCGATTGACTAGCAGAATTCGGACTCGGTTTTGACAGCGAAAAATGACCGGGTCTATGACCGAAAGTCAAACCAGTTAGGCACTACTAATTGTAAGATCGGCAATAATGGCCTTTTGCGTACATCTTTCTTGTAGTGTATGTAATGAGTCGGCAATCGCATCTGACAACAGTCTGGCCTTTAAATCAATTCTCGTGCGAGTGCAGCCTGTTCTCAACAGCGCTTGCTGGCTTTCCTTTTCTGCTACAAGGAAGAACCAGATCGCTTTGAATCTAAGTTATACAGAAATGTCGGAGTTCGCCTTCGATGATACGACCATGTCCAACTTGCGAACAAAAATCGTGTCTGTAGCATCTGCTACTAGTTCAAAGTACCCTGAAGGCCTAAAGTACGTCCAATGCAGCGTTTTCTTGATATCTTGGGTGTGCGTCATTAGTTATGACTGAGATTGCTTCCGAAGTGCGGAGTGACCTCAATCGTAACTAACCTCATCTTACTTATGAGAGTGATGGCGAATGATAGGAATTATGAGAAAATGAAAATCCAAGGGAAATTATTTTTTCAACGTAAAATTTTCATGGTCTTTGGTTTAGAGAGTTTTATCACCATATAGAATTCGGGTGAAAATGTAGTTGGGGGGTGCCAGCGCTCTTCCGTCTCGTTGCTCTGCGTCTCTGACCGAGGCGGCAGAGTACCCAGAGTGCGGATATGTCCTCTTGGGCATACGGACTACTTGAACTCGGTTCCTTAAAATTTGCCGGATTCGTCATTTTCTGCCTTCGTCTAGGGCACTCCCGTTTGATGTGTTTTTTGAGTGTTGTGCTCGCCTGTCCAATGCGACCCCCACCACCACCGCCGTAGGCTTCACCCGAGGTGTTTTTCTCTGCGCTCTAGCTTCTTGCCGTCAGGGACGTAGAGAAAGTTCAAGTAGTCACGTAACCGTCCTCTTGATAGTGATAGGGAATGAATTCTTCAACAAGGGGAGCAGCTCTGGGATGGATGAGAAGTAAGTGCAAGGACAGGAGAAAGTTGCGATAAAGTAGACAAGAGTGGAATGGGTTGACGTAATAAAACGATTGCGACCGTGGACGCACTGCACGCGTCGACTAAAGTTGTTATTGAAGAGCTATTCTAGATCATTTCAACTTTTTGCGCCACGTTTACTTCTCACCCACCCCGGAGCTCCTCCCCTTGTTAAAGAATTCATTCCCTATCACTATTGAGAGGACATGTCCGCGCTCTGGGTACTCTGCCACTCGGGTCAGAGACGCAGAGCAACGAGACGGAGGGGCGCTGGCACCCCCCAACTACATTTTCACCTAGAATTCGATAGTCATAAAACTGAAATTCGTGTAAGATGTAAGAAAAAATCCTCTTAGTCATTCATTTTTGAACTTTCACTAATCTGCGATATCAAACAACGTTCACAGGAGCGACGTAGTTGTTTTATATTGGGGCATCTCGTGCTTGATAGTCATTAAACGCCCGCCGGCTGGTCAATTAGGTCATTTCTCACGGAGTATTACAATACTTCAGGCTAAGTTCAGTACATTGAAGAGAGGCCATTAGCTTCTATTATTATTACAACTGTTGAAAAGAAGCCTCGCTTAAAACCTTACTATGTATTCTGACAACACTTTCTACTACTTCTAAGATTTCACGGGAGTATCCTTCAGCTTCAAGGCAGCTCCAATCCGCGCCGCATCACTTTTACTATGCTACTTCTGTACCGACGTAAGCTCCACCAATGCAGCTCGAACCTGCACCACAACCATTTACTTTGCTATTTCTGTACCTATACAACCCCTGCTAACGCAGTTCGAACCCGCACCGCTACCCTTGCGCTGTGCTACTTCTGCGCCTACCCAACCGTTCCAACCCGTACCGCAGCCTTCGCTATAATCTACCCAACTATAGATTACCCAGCTATAACCTGCCTCAATTCTCCCTCTTCCCTCTTACCTCGAACCTCTCTTGGAGATACATTGGTTCTCGTGTCGGTAGGGTCGCCAAGTCCCGGTCCATGAGAAGCCCAACAATGAATATACCGAGAACCGACCAGTACGGTTTATGGGGGAAAGGCAAGTAGGTAAGTACCAAAAAATCGTGTCAGTTCACAGAATTCCAGGTCCCAAATGTGCATATATTTTCGAGAAGGTGCGCACGAACAAGAATGAGGAAGTTTTTCGATGCATTTAGTGCAAAAGACCACCTGAGTTGTTTAACTATTTTCTTAAGATATTTCCTATTAGAAAATATAGGCTTCTTTACATTCTAGTAAATTTCTGTTGGAATTTCTATCATTTCGCATGGTAATAAAACTCTTTAAACCAAAGACGATGAAAATCTTACGTTGGAGAACTAATTTCTTCTGAAGTTGAATTTTCTCATCATTCTCATCATTCGCCATCACTCTCCTAAGAAAGATGAGGTTAGTTACGATTGAGGTCACCTTTCACTCCGGCGCGAAGTAATCTCGGTCGTAGCTAATGACCCATACTCTTATATCTTGCACGAGCACTCCCAGCTTCAATTCACAATTCTGCTTCAAAGGAGCAGAAGTCTGAAAGGAAGAATAAGCAATGAGAAACACATTCTCCAAGAGTGTGCTACCATCAATGACGGATAGTTGCAATCGATTTACTCTCTCCCACCTTACAACTGAGGCAAGGTAGCCGATCTTTCGAATTTCACTGAAGAAATTCAAAAATAGTTTTCGCCAAGTGCCTATCTTCAAAATAAGTCGAGGACTTGCTGTGACGCATACCTGCAAGTTTAGGAAAGCGGATTCAAAAGCGTCTACCGCTAGCTAGCATACTTTTCTTCGGTTTTCACTGGGCTCAACATATATTCACTGTAGATTAACACTCTGTACTGAACTGGAAAATCAAATTGCGGAAGCCTGTTGGAAAAAAAATTGAGTCTGCCCATGACTACAGTGTTCTTTACAAGTAGCGAATCGGCTAATTGCTAATAACGCTGAAGGCTTAAGTTATAAGCAATCAGATTTGCATGCAAATTCGTTCGGGATCATTCAGTAAAGGCAGAGCAGGAAGATTGACTATAATAATAATCAATTAGTACAATAGGGCCGAATAAAGCGGAAGCTTTTCATGTAACCGCTTGCAAACGCGCGATATCCTGCTACATGTAATTCACTAAGTGTGTCTGTTAGTTTGTCGGTGTGTTTGTGTATATATGTGTGTGTTTTTGTGCGTGTGTTGGTGTGTGTATGTGCGACCTGAAATTCATAATTCCTGTCCCCGTGCACCCTAAGAGTTCAAATTTGGTAAGAGGACAGGCGTCAGGATGGAAACACTTATGATGTGTAGCAGGAGGACCAGACCGCGCCTACAGGAAGTGGGGTGTGCACGATAGAGGTTGCGAGCCGCAAATTCATAACTCCTGTTTACGTGGAGCTAGAGCGTTGAAACTTGGTAGGAATGCAGATTGCAGAGCTAAACTCCGCCTGCAGGAGGCGGAGCATGCGCAGAGTAAGTGTTTGAGCGGAAATTCGTAACTTCTGTTTCCGTGGACCTGGAGAGTTCAATTTTTGCAGGTTTCAATGAGTGATATAGGATATGACGGGGTCGTAGGTACTCGGTGATAGGAACCCCGACAATAACTAATAATAGAAGGCAAGGAGTTTAAGAAAGCAAGGGCTACTAACCGATCGAAATCCTACCGCTATCGGTATTAACGATGTAACCTTGACTATTCAATATGTATCATTCGATAAGAGTTATGGTAGAGTAGGGTGACAAAAGTGAGTGGTGAGTGCAGTGATAGAGACCCTCTAGCGGCACTACGATGAGAATTTTGTCATTTCTTGCTATTAGATTACGAAAGCTACCAAGCAAGGTGTGTGGCTCAAGGAAGTGACTCAATGAGAGGTCCTCGTTGTTCGATATCATTTGCCAGAAACTTAACCGTCCCCCTGTTATCTGGAATTTTCAACCAACGATATCTCTGTAAGAGAGAAGGCTCACTGATAACATATGACAATGGTGTAATTCGCGAGTACCAGGGCTTTTGTTACCTAACAGTCAAATCTTTATTGGGTATTTATGTTTAAAAAAAGCAAAGGATCGAGACTTCCAATTGAAGGCGTAAGCACCGACTTATCCTGAATACGCTCTGCTTTGTTAGCCCTGTGTCAAACTTTGTAAACAGAAAAATATTATCTGTTTCAAAGGCATGTAAAGTTAGCCGATTTCCACAGCTTTGCGATTAAGGAGGAATCCCGGCGTTAGCCGGGCGAACCGACTGTTCACACATAAATCGCTTTTGCGCATACTCGAAATCACGACGATGCCACATCTACATAGTTGAGGTTCTTTTAAGAATCGACGTTTCCAAGACTTCAAATTTTTTTGTGCGATCATCAAGCTAATGAGCTTCCATAAATAAACTTTTCCTTTTACAGCCTTCCTAACTTAGTTCAGTCACCATCTGACTATATGTAACGCTCTAATTTGTGTGTGTGGTGTGTGTACGTGTATATATATGTGTGTATCCGTGTGTGTGTCCGTGTGTGTCCGACTGGATTTTCATAACTCCTGTTTGCGTGGATCTGGAGCAGTTTAAATTGAAAAATTTGGTATAGTTTGGGCGGCAAGTGGGAACAATTATGGTGGGTGGCAGGATCGGACTCCGCTCACAGAATGCTGGGTTGCTCGAAGTAAATGTTTGAGCGAAATATCGCAACTGCTGTTTCCTTGGGCCAAGAGTGTTAAAACTTTGTGGGAGAGCACGCAAGATTAAGGGAACATGATGATAAGCGGCAGGACTAGACTGGGTGGGCGGGACCGCATGAAAACTGGCAGTTTGGAACTGGGGCATTCAAATTTGGCTGCTAAGTGTGCAACCGGCAGGATGACAACACTAGCGCTGGATGCTTGGATGGTGGGACTAGACTTCCGGGGGGAGGGAGCTTCCGAAGAAATTTTTCGTGGAGTGAAATTCCGTTCCTCACGATCTCGAGAGCTCAAAATAGGTAGAATTAGAAGCAACAAGATAGGAACACTAATGACAAGTGGTGGGACTCGACTCCGCTTATCGGGAAGGAGATTGAACGAGAGTCATTAAATTTGTTCTAGAGCGTTCAAGTTTGGTAGAAATTTATGTGCTGGAAAAAGGGACTAATGAAGGGGCGAACTTCACTCCTGCTGGGGAAGGGGGAGGTAAAGTACGAAATCAAATCGGGATAGATGGATAAAGGGGGAATGAACTGTCTTAATTGAACACACATTTCTTAAACGTGACTTGGCGTGTTGAGCGCGCACGAGTGAAGGAAGGTGAGAGAACTGAATATCTCTTCATGAGCCCACGGCCCGCGGTCGCGGCGCCCATGAAGAGAGATTCAGTTCTCTAAATTTCTTCCACCTACCATAGGTGTCCTCATCCCGCCGCCTGTACTCATACCCTGTATCCCTACCAACTTTGAGCGCTCCTGGTTCAAATCAACTGTTTTCACGCACGCACCCTCCTATGGGGTGGGTATCGGGCCTGAAATCTGTCCAGTGTCCCCATCCCGCCAACTGTACTCTCATCTAATTTGGACTCTGTAGGTCCAGGGGAACAGGAAATATAAATTTCCGGTGGAACGCTTATTCCGCGCATGCACCCTCCTTTGTGAGCGGTATCTAATCCTGCCACCTATAATTGGTGTCCTTATCCTCACCTGTACTCCCACTAACTTTGAACTTTTAGGTTTTGAGAATTTGGAGTTGCGAATTTCTGTTCACGTTGAAATTTTTTGCGAATACCGCCCCTCATGGTCTTGCCGCCCACCATTGTGCTTCCGTCCTGCCATCTTATCAAATTTGAATGCTCTAGGTCCACTGGGGTAGGAGTTATGATTTTCCGCTCGGACAAACGCACGCGTACGTACAAGGTTTCCTGAAATTATGGTCGCCAAAATTCAGAAACTTCTAAGATAGGAGTGATTCATCGAATTCACTTCACCTTCTATTATTTAGTTGCATACAAAAGTCTTCTTGCAATATGCATGGTTACTAAAGTAAAACTCCCTATTTTTTTTAGATGGCCGAGGCTCATTCAACGCCACCCGCAACCGTTAGCATGCGAGAGGCGGAAGTGTAATACGAAGTTCGTTGTGATTCCTATAATATCCGTACATAAGACTATCAAACGATACAGAGAAGAAGATTCAATCAAACACCAACCAGGAAGGTGAAGAAAGACAGGTATTTCTAAAGTTAGGAGTAATAAAATGGTCCGTTTGTGAGCCGATTGTGGTCTGGGTGACCCATCAGAAAGGACAAAGGAGCAGGAATTATCGATGTTGTCGATGGAGCGGATTGCCAAGGAGAAGCTTCATTGTGATTCCAATCTTATACAGAGATACCACTT
The DNA here is from genome assembly GCA_000469685.2 of Haemonchus contortus. Classification (NCBI taxonomy): domain Eukaryota; kingdom Metazoa; phylum Nematoda; class Chromadorea; order Rhabditida; family Trichostrongylidae; genus Haemonchus; species Haemonchus contortus. The sequence continues at coordinate 45,252,584 of LS997567.1, read as the reverse complement.
CGTTTCTAAGTACAACTGACAGTGTGGGGTCAAAAAATGCAGAAGGCTGCCAACCCACTCTAGTGGAGACATGGAACCCTTCATCGTTTCCTCTAGCTGGAAATTTTTGAGGGAAAAACCATTCTTCAAGAAATGAAACCATCGCATTCTGGCCATAAACAGCGCACGTCTATCTCTCACAAAGCAGGTGCCATAAGAACAGCGAAATGATGTTTTTCGAGGGAGTAGGTGGCAAGGGTAAAACGTTCGTGGTTGCATCGGTGCCGGCGTGAAAATAGAAGAGGACCTGTACTCAGAAGGCGTACTGATAGACGCAAAGAGCCACTGATCAGACTTCACTCCCTGAAACAGCTCGTAGTCCTTCCAAGAGGACGGTACTCCAGCCTACAGAGCCATGCTCACCCGGTAACGGTGCCAACGCTAGCTGCCCGGCTTCGATAACGAAGAAGAGTGGCCATCCTGTTTCCCATATCTTTTCTCTTTTAGCACCTCCATATGGCTCTTGATTTGAAGAGAGTCTCGAGTCGAGGTTGTGGCACATACTGTAAACAAACGTGCATATAAATTACATTGCCATTCTCGGTGGAGAAGCTTTGAATACATTGCCGTGAACTGGCACCCATAATTTTGGGACACCATGTACACACAAGCACACTAACACACAGTTAGTGGGTTATAATTAGAATACTCAGAAAAAGGATACACCCCACAACTGAGCTCAGAAGAAAAGAATTTCTTTCAATCAGACAGGAATATGATATTGCTTTGACAACCAATCTAACTGAATACCCTTAAGGACCACAGGATCTGAAATGGCTTATTAGACCGGGAATCCCAAACCTTGTACGTGAAATTGATTCAGAGTGAATCGTTTTTATCGAGAACGAATTTCATATATCATCACGTGGAACAACACCAAACAGTTTGCGTATTCTCAAAAGGGACGGCTGACCGGTCTCCTTATATTCGACGCAGTGCTTATTCACTCTGTTTGCCGTTTTGAAACCAAACAACATCGTTTTTAACTTTACGTCACTGGCAGGGAGGTCGTTCCATCTTCAGATTAATAATCTTGGAGGGGACCCGGAGTGTGTTAGATAAATTTTTAATTGCTGGGCTCTCTTCCATAAACAACCTGGTCAAGGAAATGCTAATTCCACGACCGGGATTCCTACGTTCACGGTATTCACTGCTTCTAAAGTAGATTATCTTTTGATCTATGACATGAAGAATTACCGAGGGAAAGAAGGTTAACACCTGTATCACCTGTATCACCTGTCGTCCCGTTGATCATCGACTTCCTCGAGCGGGCGCCAGTAACGTCTCCATTCGTCCCTGTCACGAGCCAGAGTGGTCCAGTGAATCGTTCTCGCTTCAGGGACACGAGGTTCAACATTCCTTTCGTTCAGAGCTTTCGTGAAGAAGTCTGACCATCTCGTTGGTGGCCTTCCTGGAGTTCGTTTGATGTCCCGAGGGATCCAGTCAGTAACCGCCCTGGTCCAACGGTCATCACTATATCGCATAACGTGTCCGGCCCACCTGATCTTCGATTTCTTGGCGTAATCAACGGCATCCCTGATCTTCGTTCGGTGACGGAGCTCGGAACTCCGGATTCCCTTCTGCACTTGCGTGTATAGGGGAATTCCGCGCATCGTCCTTTCCAAAGCGCGTTGAATAACGCTGACAGCATGTTCATCCTGCTTTCGTAGAGTCCAGGTCTCCGAGGCGTACGTCAAAGCAGGAAGGACAGCAGTGTCGAAAAGGTGAGCGCGGAGCCGGATGTTCCTTATCTTCTTCACTACTCCCTCGATATTCTTAAATGCTCCCCCACGCGGCGCGTTTCCTTCTGCACAGCTCTGGAGCTAGGTCGTTCATCATGTTGACTTCCCGACCTAGATACACATAGCTAGAGCATTCGGAGATATTCGTTCCGTTTAACGTGAAAGGAGCATCAGGCACCAGTCCGTTTCTCATGAACATCGTCTTCGTTAGGTTCAGCCTCAAGCCGATCTTTCCACAAGCACTATCAAACTCGGCCAGCATTCGTTCGGCCTGCTCGATGTTCGGTGTTATAAGCACGATGTCGTCTGCAAAGCGGAGGTGATGTAGGAAGCGGCCGTCGACCTTCACTCCCAAGTCTTCCCATTCCAAATGACGCATAATATTCTCGAGGGCAGCACTGAAAAGTTTGGGCGAAATAGTATCGCCTTGCCGAACACCTCTCTTCACGTTGACAATGACTTCCTTATAGAATGGTGAAATCCTGGTCGTGAAGTTATCGTAGAGCTCACGAAGCATCCTTATATATTGCGTAGGAACACCCTGGTTACCCAGGGCTTCAATTACCGCTTCTGTCTCGACGGTATCAAAGGCTTTCTTTAAATCGATGAACGTAAGACATAGCGGCATTTTGCACTCTCGCGATACTTCAATGAGCCTTGTTAGGGTGTGGATATGATCGATTGTACCCTCTCCGAAACCCTGCTTGCTCGCATGGCTGTCCTTCATCTAATGTTCTGCCAATCCTGTTTAGGATGACACGAGTGAAAAGCTTGTAGATTACGGACAGCAGGCAGATTGGGCGATAGTTGCCAATATCGTCTGGATCTCCCTTTTTGTACAGCAACACAGTCTTGCTAGTTTTCCACGACGTGGGCACTTTGCATTCCGACAGGTACCGTGTGGAGAGCCTAGCCAGAGTTTTGATGATGACGGGAGGCATACTCTTCAGATGTTCTGGTTTGATCCTATCGGGACCGGGCGCTGTACAGTTCTTCATCGACATGATGGCATGTCGTATTTCGGAAGGGAGAACCGAAGGAGCGATATATTCGTCTTGCCTAAGATGGTGAGTAGGCAGGTAGACGTGGCTGTCGAAGAGATCCGAGTAGAAGTCGTAGATGACCTTCTCCATTGCCTGTTCGATGATGCAGTAACTGTTCCGTCAGGACGACGAAGGGAGGTCATCTTGGTCTTGTAATTGGCGAAGCTCCGTCGGGCTTTGCGTATGCTCTTTCCGGCCTCGGCGGCTTCGTCCATGACTGCTGCTCTTCTCTCTTTCAGATCTTCCTTTATCGCTTCTCTGCATAGCTTCGCAAGTTCGGACGTTTGTTGATAATTGCCTGTAGCTCGCGCGATTCCACGCTGGCGTATCAGCTCGAGAGTCTTCGAGGAGAGTCGTCTCTTGGCTTCCTGTAGACTCTCTGCTTCGTAGCACTATCGTGAAGATGCTCGACTAGCCGGTTGTATTCTTCGTCGATGTTGTCGATAACGGAATCCTCCCACTTACTCGCAAGGGAAGCGAAGTGGTCCCAGTTGATGGAGGTCTTGGGGCTTCGTTTCCGAAACTTCATAGCTCTCTCCCCACGCACTGAGAAGCGGAATCTGGCGCGGAGGAGACGATGGTCCGATCCCGTGTAGAACTTCGGAACAACAGCGACGTCGGTCAGGCAAAATCTTCGATTGAAAATGATGTGGTCTATTTCATTGTGGAACTGTCCACCAGGTGGCTCCCATGTCCATCTTAAATGAGAGGGCTTCTGGAACTGCGAGTTACCATGGATGGTGTGGGTCGTCATGATAAACTCGGACAGCCTTTCACCCTGCTCATTCCATTCCACTCCGTGAGTCCCGATGTGAAGCTCTTCAGCCGTTCTTCTGGGGCCAATCTTTGCGTTAAAATCAACGACGATGACCTTGAAGAAAGTGTGGTCTTCTCTGTAGAGCCTCTCCAGATCCATATAAAACGCTTCCAACTCCTCTTCTTCGTAGCTCGATGTTGGTGCGTAAGCAACGAAGATGGTTAGAGCTGGGATTGAGCCACATCTTCTTAATCGCAAACGTCCGATTCGGATTGTTAGGCTTTCGTACGAATCGATGTTCATGGCCAAGTGCGTGTTGACGAGGACACCTACGCCGCCGACGCCTCTACTGTCGCATGTTCCAAGGAACAGTTCTTCTCCAGTCTCAAACACAGCGTGCAGCGGGCGATGCCTTCTCGTCTCTGTCAGTCCGATGACGTCGTACTTGATCTTCCTAGCTTGCATCATCAGGTCTTCTATACACGCTTCCGATGCAAGCGTCCGTGCGTTAAAGTACAGATCGCCATCTTTGTCCTTCTCCTTTTGGGCAGCCTGTTTTGGCCCTGAGATTTTAGCAGCCTCTCCCGAGCGGTCCTACCCAACGCTGCCGTATTGGGGGCTCCTCAGGTTCAGGGGAATGAGGCCCATTTCTATTACTGTTTTTGGCGTGAAAATACCCAACGTGCAGCTTGCCAGGCTATCCCGAAGTGGACAAGGGGCTTTGTTTTTGGAGTCCCCGAATCGCCTCCTACTTCCCAGCGTGACACCCGAATGCAAGCTTTAGGCCGAGTCGATGGGCAGGATACCAACTGCACCCACAGACTCTCCACACACGTATGCGTGGATCGCCTGCGAAGAACAGAGGGTATATCGACCCAGCACAGCAGAATCAAGGAGTCCGTCCCCTGAATCCACCTGCGTCTCTGGGAAGTACCGGTGACTTTTGGTCGGCGATTAATTCCCCTATCCGCCACCTGGGGACGCCCCACGTAGCCTCGTCACTAACCGGCTGGGATCCTTCAGTGAGAGAGAACCCTCAGTGAAGGAGATCCGTAGGGGAAAGAAGGGTAAATGAAAAAATAACATAGCGAGAGGGCCCAGTAGAATACTAAAACCAATAGGAAAAGGTATGATCTTCCGTGGTAGCAGAACGGCATAAGGGACGATCTTCCGTCTTAGCAGAAGGATAGGAGGCATCAAAGTTATTATTGCCAGATATTCAGGCTATATTGGTAAGACCATAAACGAATTATTGATTCTTAAAATGCTTCCACTACCAAGCAGCGCAAGTAGGAAGGGAAATACGCACTCAAAATGGACTACCTTCTATTGCTAGGCAAATAGTGGAATCAGTAAGAATCTTTTGGCATAGATCAATTGCGTTTTTGACGTTCCACTTCCAGTCGAAATGATTATGGCCAAATGTAGCGCATGTGGCCTGTACGATGGTTTGTAATGGCCAGCCAATATATTTGAAAGTTAGCGCTTTCACCATCCTAGGCGAGTCTGGTACCAGCAAATTGATTTCAAAGGGAAGAAAGGCTGGCTGGTGCGATGCTACTCTGCCCCTTCAGTAATATACAGGGTGGGCCAAAATTATAATTACACAGACATAACATCTCCGAAAACGAATAGTAAGCTAAAAAAGCAAACCAACCTCATAAAAGTGTTTATTACTAATTTTTTATCAAAACAGTACACTGAGACTGGGATCTGTTGCTTTTGCTTTGACCCAGTCCCAGAGACGACGATGAACGGCATTGACGGTGGCACGCAACTAAGGTCATCGAGATGATCTTGGCTTTTTGCAAGGCATTTTCGGGATTATTTCACTTCGTTTTTGAGCTAAAGGATGCTTTTATCTCAAAGGCTGACCACACTGAGACATCCAGGGTATGAAGGTCAGGGCTCCAGGGTGGTCACTGGTCGAAGTCAGGAAGTTACGAAACCCCTTCTACGAAATTTCCAAACAATCCCTGATCTGCGGACAAGAGCTGTATTTTGACGATATGTCCTATTTGAATCGCCAAAGTGTCCTGTTGCGCACGAAGAGATGGAACAGGTCTTCAAATCAACTTTCACTCTTTCATTTACGAAAATAATCGGTGCTTATGCCTCGGCGGTGACGCTCGCAAAGGCCATCGAAAGTGTGCGAGCTTAGCGCTGCATCACTTCCATTTCTTTCAGCTTTATACGAATCTTGTAGCCCTACTTATTGGGCACCTTTTCCACTGTGCATATCTTTTCCTCGGTGAACAGGAATCCCGTACGACAACTTTTTGTATGCGGCGGGGCAGCTTTTGTGAGCCAACCTTTCTCTACTCTTCAGCCTGCTCACTGAAGAAATCACTTTCTGATCCTGTACAGTCCTTGTGCAGATGATGCTTCATGATTTCGCGCAGAAAATAAAGGGTCAAGTATAAAGTTTTTGGCGTTAATCAATCCCGTCTAAGGGATGCGCCCCCGCACTCGACTTCTATTCAGAATCGTAGTGGCGTGATGAGTGCGGATGTGGCCTATACACTGACTTGCGGTGGCCAGCCGATGTGCAGGTCAGTGCTTTTATCCTCACGGACGAATCTGGCACCAATTCACCGACCCCGGGGAATGGAAGCGTTTTACGGTTGAATGTACCACCTGCTTTTACGCTGAGTCTCTGTAGATGCACCGTGCCAAAAGTGCTGGTAAAAGCGACGATTGATTCACGGGGTAGTGATCGTGTCACGGGTTTCAAAATCTACCAAAAGCTTAGTATCATTAGAAAAGTAATAATGTGAACCACCTTGTGAAGTAGAAGAGAGCGAAGGAATTGTTATGACCTTAGGAAAAAATCGCTAAGCGTCAGCGCGCGCTGTAATTATAATTTTGGCCCACCCTGTAAATTAAAATGTTTTTGGAACCGTCCAGAACTGTGGATTTTAGCTCCTAAACTAAATCATCGGAGGAGCTGGAGCCCGGCACCAGGTATTCTTCCGGAATATTGAAATTCCAGAGATTCACGAGTCTTTATGGAATAAGAATTACAGTGAGTTTACTGACAGGGAAGGATACTATGTCGCAGTAGCCATTGAAGGGGAGATGTATACCAACGTAAGTGCTTTCAGGTGCTGATCTTGAATCCGGAATCCTGACCTAAGAAACGATTTCGGAAACAAAGTTACCAGTCCATTTTCTCCAAGACTCGAGCCCCCGTAAAAGCAAATCATTGGCTTGTCGCGATGCTTATTTACTTTTATAAGCAAACCAAGTATTAGTTAAACGTGCAACGGTAGTGCAGTTGGGAGGACGGGGATAGGTGTGACACGGGGATTCGAGACCTTGATGCATGCACTTGTTTCGCTTTTTTATAAAAGTCCTAAACGCTTGCAAAACCCTTGTACGCACCATATGGACTACCTACAGCCCTATTTCATGTTTAGGGAATCCAAGAACTACTCATACAAGTAAATTACTTAATTGCCTGCACAGATCGAATAGGAGTGCACATTCACTCTTCTACTCCGCGCACTCAAGATGTGGTTACGAATTTCGGCGGAAACGTGCGTTTGATCAGTTTAGATCGTGCGTGGGATCAACAGATTTGCCTTCATTACTAGTGACTGTGGCATCATGAAGCTTATTTAACCCATTGCGTGCCGCAGTGTTTTCGCGCTGACTGGCGCATGTGCCCGGCGTTCTCTTCAGAATCGACGCCGTTTTGACTCTCGGCGTACAGCGCACGGCCACACGGAGCATTTTTTTAGGAATCGCAAAGTATATGCTGTTGAAACTTTGTTCAAACTCCAGTGTGATTTTGGAGCAAAACGCGGGCACGCAGAGGCGAAGGGGCGTGCTGCACCATGGACAGCACGCGGTACGCAATGAGTTAAGGACCATGAAGCAAATCAGGGTGCTTTGCGTTTGGCATGTCGGTAAAAGTACTGAACATTCCACCTGACGCATCTTTCCAAATGGTACCTATCGATGTATGTATATTTTTCTTACCATTTCCATGTATACGTGAAATGTTCTTTTCTTACTTTGTCATGATCTCAATTTCCGGTTCGTCACGAAAGTTGAGCAACTGTTCGGTATTAGTGGGATTGACGTGATTGACTTGTCAGAATTTCCTCTTAGTTGAAAGTTCATCAGCCTGAGTTGCAACTAGTTGAGAGCTGATCTACGTTAAGCGTGATAGATAACACTCTAAAGTTGCGATACGCTTTCGGGCCTTAGTCGAAACGTCAGACGAATAAACATTTCACCACTAGAAAAGCTGTGTGGCACAGAAGTATTGACTAATAATAGTACAGATGCCCAAGTTTTGAGGAAGGCGAACCAAGATATTATTTTTAACTTAATTTGCTGAATTTGGAAATGTTGTCAGTAAAGGTAGGATCTCGACGGAGCTGATAGTAACGTGTAAATACTTAGGAGCATATACCAAGGATTGGGTGAGACCTGAAAAATGTAATGACTATGAGCTTCTGCTGAGTAATTGGCAGAGCATGAAGCCCGAACTCGCCAGCTGTTCGCAACTGCAAATCCGACGGTGGTTGAATACTCAGACAGCAATACATCATAAGTGACTGGATATTGGGGTGTTACATATGGCTACCAATCCGATTTCTTCCAATACAATTACAGGGCAAGGTTAATGATGAAAACCTATCTAATTGTAAGGAGGCTAACAAAGTCACTTACGAGCATCTATTAAAATACTTATTCGAGCTAAAAAATAAACCTTTTCGGAGGAAGCATATGTGCGCTGATTTAATGTGATTGGAGGTAACGAGAAGAAGAGTTATTTGATTTGGTCCACAAAAGTTGCGAGGGCCAAAAGAGTAGTGAGCAGTGACTGAGGTGTGCTATGCATGCGGAAAACCGGCGGAGCTTAACCTCAGGTAGGCAGAGCTCGCTCGTGGATTTAAGGTCCTTCTTACAAAAAAAATTATAGCTTGGTCAAAGAGGGTTCTAGAATAGGGGAAAAAGTGGTCGGAAGCTGAGGAAGGAAAAGTGTGACTGCTGTGGCGGGCGGAGATTGCAATGGGCGGTACTTGCACTCTAATGGAAGCTATTTTTTGAAAATGTGTTTAAGATCGCTAGAAATGCTCTAGAACGCGGCGAAAACGTGGTGATAGGAGCAGTTCACGATAATTTTGGGACACCCGGATTATAACGAAAATGAAGGAAGATGCAGAACAGTGCGATGGAGGTCAAAAAATGCGATGTTTCCAAAGTGATACAAGGCTTCGGAGAAGTCGCAAAAAGGGGCTGGACGAGAATGAGGGTCAGAACAGTGAAGTGTAAGGAGAACAAGCTATACAATGACGTACGTGTGGGTCCTGTTGTGAATAGCCGACCTGACCACAGTAGGCGAGAATGCTTTAAAAATTTATTCACTCATCCGTAAGTTAACAAAAATTAACAGCATAAATAACCCTCTTTTTTCATTCTCTCAAGGTAGAAAACTAGAAAAAATGACCACAGAAGTAAGGAGAATAACAGAAAATAACAGAATAAGAGTCAAACATCACTTCACCATCCGATAATCAGCTTGTTATATGCTGAACGTATGGGTTCTGGTGCGAATAGCACAACCTGTATCGCTTCTGACAAATTATCAGTCGCTTGGCGTGGACGTCGAATAATCCGGCAATTGTGCTCATGTTGTGTCCTATTTACTAGATTTTTCACACCGATAGCGTCCTTTGTGTTACTCTTGACTCTCTTTGCGCATTCCTAAGAGTAAATCGTAAAAACCATTTTCATCGTGAACCACGCTTCTACGCTTCTTAAGGTAATAGAAGAAATCCGGTCCTGGTCCGGTCCTGGGAGGGGGTGGGGGCTGCACCATGGTGGGCTGGTCTGAGATCGAACATAAAAACGTTTAGGAAGTCGGGAAAAAAGTGGTTAGAGGTAATAGGAAGGACGCGGCCAGACTCCCGAAGCATGCGTGCTTTTTCGCCGCTGTGGGCTAGGATCAAAAATTCATAACTCTGCTTAAATCACTCTGAAACAAGTAGAGAATGGTCAGGAGCGGCCAGAAGTGGGGCAGTCAGATTTCCACGTTGGAAGGGGTCTACTTTGAGATAGGCGGAGGTGTCATCACGCACCCATGACTCTCCTCAAAAAGTTTTTAGAATCCGAAAACAAGTGCGTATTGGTTGGAAGAAAGTCGGCAAAACTTCAAAGTAGACCGGATCTACACTGAGGGTGGGCGGAGTTAAGAGTAAAAAAACAAAATCTATTCCAAAGACGTCCTTAGGTTCCAAAATCGTTACTATATATGAAGTCACCATCATTTGTCACAACCTATGGAATCATCATCATATACTATATGCAAAGAATTCACTTCTGTTTTAAATTCCACGTCGGTCTTCTTGAAACTTGGGCATACTGCATAATGTTTTACATTGTTTTGCCGTACAGGTTTGTTATTGCAGAAACCGCTTTACTGGTCGACGTTTCGACCAGTCGTCGTCTTCAGGACCTGAAAGCAGCTCCTGATTTGTGGCTTATCCGATCAAGCGCCCAAACGCGCTAGTCCAGTTGCAAGTGCTCCTAGAGATGACTACCAAAAGATACCAACGGAGAAACCAACCATCTGCGGTTTCACCAACTTGCCGTCCCACTAAATTTCGTGAACAAGCAGGGAGCAATGAGACGCCATCGACGGTCGTTGGATAAGAGTTGCGCAATGCTGAATGCTTTGTGTGTATCAATCGGAAAGATAGCAAACTTAGATAGAATGTTGATTAGAAAATTGAAGTTGGATACACCCTCGTGCCCGGTTTTCTATGACCTGATCAAGACGCGTAAGTTGCCCAACGGAGGTGAAAAGTCAGTTAATGATAGAGATTATAAAGTCAGACCCATCACCAGCTAACTAGGAGGACCAACGAGCCGTATTCCTGGTTTCTCAACAAAATGGTTGGCCAACTACTCCGATACGTACCCTCACACCTGCCTAACACCAATGAATTTCTTGATCACCTGCATCATGTAGGCTTCAAGAAAACTGCGTTGTAGAGCCGTTTGATGTACGATGACGTGTTTCATACGAACGTCAAAAACGACGAAGCTCTTCAAGCGGTCTCCAAAATGCTGGACGAGCATGAAACAGAAATTGTGACGTCCGGATTGAGCAAGTTTCACATTGTAGACCAAGGAATGTCTTAACTGTAATATTTTTAAGTGGAGCAGACACTACTTCTCCCAAAAGCGAGGACTTGCTACGGGTCAGAGGCAAGCACCGGTCTTAGCTATCTGCTTCATGAGCAGGATAGAAAGGCCAGCTATAGCGCGCATGCCCACTATGTACTGTCGGTACATAGACGACTGCTGAGTAAATCTACCAACGCAGCAAGAGATGGATGTGCGACATCCTTAACCGACAGTCACAGCATACCAGGTTCACGAGAGAAGTTTCGCACGAAGGCAGGCTTCCTTATTTGAACACGCAGATAAAAGCCTCAGATGGAAGGTATCATGTGAATTGGTACAGGAAGCAGCTTGAAGAATATCTTACTTCATGCTAAGTCTGCTCACCCTGAAGCTGTGGTACGGGCAGAAATTCGTAATATGTACAGAACGGCCACAGGAGTGTGTACAGGCGAGGTGGAACGAGAGGAGTCACGTAATCTAGCATGCGAGATTGCAAACTTGAATGGCTATGGGACAAAACGCAGATGGTCAAGCTCGAAAGCGTATTTGTTGGGAAACCGTGAGAATGTGGTGCTCCGGCTCAAACTCATATCGGATAAAGTCAGCCCAGAAATTCGACCTTTGACAATATATATTGCTGAGACCGGAAGGATGTTAGGCATACAGGTCAAAGGACATCTAGCACGTAAAAGGCGTGGAAGCCTCTTTGCTCCACTTGGGAAGCATCGACTAGAAGAGCATCAAGGCAATAATTTTGATATCAAATGCAAAATTCTAGACTAGAGAATGAGATCGGTGCAGAAAGATCTTGGAAGCGTTACATCCACTAGGTGAATCCCGAGCTGAACAACCGAAATGAATGCATTGCCATGACTGGCGAATTTCTGCCATTCATTCCTTATTGTGAGCTTTGAGGAAACCGCGCAACCCTTATCCAAAGACAGTCGATGGTGTCTCATTAGTCCCTGTTTGTTCACGAAATTGAGTGGGACGGCAACGTCGGTGGAACCGCAGAACGTTGGTTTCTCGGTTGGGATCTTTTGGTGTTCAAGTTTCTGGGAGTTGTTGCAACTGGACTAGTGCGTTAGGGCGCTTGGTCGGGTAAGCCACAAATCAGGAGCTCCGAACTGCTTTCAGGTCCTGAAGACGACGATTCGTTGAAACGTCGACCAATAAAGCGGTTTCTGCCACAACAAACCTGCACGGCAAAAAAGTGTAAAACATTTCACTTCTGTTTTTCTCCATGTCCCGAAATTTGGTAGAGAGGTCGTCAAGGGATGGTTGTAGTCTCGAGCAAGTTCATAGTGATGCTCCATAAAGTCCTGACCGAGAAAATGGGCAAAGTTCAGGAATAGGTCAACAAATCAGGCAGAGGAGGCTCATCCGCAGTGAGAGGAGCGTTCAAAAATTTTTGCTTGTACTCATAACCCTCTACAGCCATACTCTCCAGAGGTGGAACACAGATCAAGAAATTCATCTCTGTTCGATGCGTTCTTTATTGCGATGAGTTGATGTGGGAAGCCCATAAGGTAAATTCGATAACTGTTAATAGCTATCTCGGACTAATTCTCCTCGATCCTTTGACATTAGTCTTTTTCTGAATGGCTGCACTCTTCGATGAAATCAGAGCCACGATATACGGAACTTCTCTGTGAAAAATGCAGAATATTCCAATAGTTTACACTGAATTTCAAAATGAACCATTGGTGCAACTCATATTGAGTAATGATGTCGTGAATGTGAGATCAAGCGTGAAATACAAATCAGCAGCAATTTAAAAATTTGTAAGGGAATAGGATGCAAGGGTTATAACTTTATCTACTTCAAGAAATCAACCTTTTACGTCGCTGCCATCATATTTTTCGAAACGCTTTCCGATATGCACTCATAGAAGACAAACCTTAGCATACATACATACATACATACATACAGTAGCGCTCAAAAGTCTTCGGTGAAATGCTTCGACGCTTTTCCGTTCATAACTTTTTTGTTAGTAGACCAAATCGCGCAAAATTTGGTTATGTTTAACTAGAGCATATTCCACCCTATCCAACACTATTCGACTGTGAAGCTGCAGTATCCACAGATAGGGCAAGGTGTTTATTGCGGTAGCAGATTTTGCTAAAACTAAAGTTGATGACGTCTGCACATATTCGCAACTTATGTGCGTTTTTTCTCATCTATTGTGCTCGGCGTTACCGCTCGTACACCTCAGACATGACAAAAAGGAAAGAGATTCTAGAAGGATCATCATCTGTATTTTCAGTCGATTATGAGTTCATGCTCTTTGAAGTATCTGGAACATGAACAGATTGCAGGTCAATAGTGGTGAATATTCAGAATACATCCACGCTCCAAATATAAAAATTTCGCAGGACTAGATCCAGTAGGAAAGGACTTACGACTGAAAAGTACGGCTGGAGGACCAATTCACCGAAGACTTTTGAGCGCTACTGTACATACATACATACATACATACATACATACATACATACATACATACATACATACATACATACATACATACATACATACATACATACATACATACATACATACATACATACATACATACATACATACATACATACATACATACATACATACATACATACATACATACATACATACATACATACATACATACATACATACATACATACATACATACATACATACATACATACATACATACATACATACATACATACATACATACATACATACATACATACATACATACATACATACATACATACATACATACATACATACATACATACATACATACATACATACATACATACATACATACATACATACATACATACATACATACATACATACATACATACATACATACATACATACATACATACATACATACATACATACATACATACATACATACATACATACATACATACATACATACATACATACATACATACATACATACATACATACATACATACATACATACATACATACATACATACATACATACATACATACATACATACATACATACATACATACATACATACATACATACATACATACATACATACATACATACATACATACATACATACATACATACATACATACATACATACATACATACATACATACATACATACATACATACATACATACATACATACATACATACATACATACATACATACATACATACATACATACATACATACATACATACATACATACATACATACATACATACATACATACATACATACATACATACATACATACATACATACATACATACATACATACATACATACATACATACATACATACATACATACATACATACATACATACATACATACATACATACATACATACATACATACATACATACATACATACATACATACATACATACATACATACATACATACATACATACATACATACATACATACATACATACATACATACATACATACATACATACATACATACATACATACATACATACATACATACATACATACATACATACATACATACATACATACTACATACATACATACATACATACATACATACATACATACATACATACATACATACATACATACATACATACATACATACATACATACATACATACATACATACATACATACATACATACATACATACATACATACATACATACATACATACATACATACATACATACATACATACATACATACATACATACATACATACATACATACATACATACATACATACATACATACATACATACATACATACATACATACATACATACATACATACATACATACATACATACATACATACATACATACATACATACATACATACATACATACATACATACATACATACATACATACATACATACATACATATGTACATACATACATACATACATACATACATACATACATACATACATACATACATACATTACATACATACATACATACATACATACATACATACATACATACATACATACATACATACATACATACATACATACATACATACATACATACATACATACAACATACATACATACATACATACATACATACATACATACTGTTGTAGATGACCGCTCAACGGTTGGATTGCTAACTGCCATGAACTTGACTAGTGATAAACTACATTGTCTATACACTCACACTGTTAGTCCACTGATGTGCAACACTCGAATATAAAAGGCCTATTCTGAGGTGTGCATGGTAATTGTCGTCTTGTGCTCAATAAAGTACCTCGCGGGATCTGCCGTATTTCGACTATGACGAGGACAACGATCCCACTTTTGATGCATGGTCCAAGCGCTATCGACCAGTAATCGACGATATAGGATCTTCACTTCGCGATGGCCGTAAGCGAAACCTTATCATTGACAAGCTGTATAAGGCAACATACAAGACGTATTCGGAATACGTCCTACCGTTGAAGCCGCGCGATATTGATTTATCCATTATTGTCGAGTATCTAGAGAAACTATTTGGTCCGAAGAAAACTTTGTTTCGTCGACGTTTTGAATTTCCGCAATCGTCTTGCCCTCCAATGTCCGGAACACACATACCATACCGCGACTTTGGCAACACAATTAAGAAAAGTTTCAGGAGGCCTGCGTGAAGGATGTCGAAAGTGAACCACTCAAATGTCGCGTTTTCGTTTCTGGTTTCACAGACGCGTCACACTCAGAAATGAGACTTCGTCTTCTGAACAAGATGAACCACCTCGAGGAAAGTGACCCTCTCCCAGTTCTTGACGACTTCATCAGTAATGCGAAACGTTCGCCGCATTGCGCTTGGGTAGTCGAACAATTGAGACGAAGAGATAAATGCGGCCCATCAGCGAAAACCAATGAAGAAACAACGCTATCCTAAGCGTGTGATTTTCAGGAATCGTTCCTTCTGTGAAGATAAAGATGCTACTTCGGATAGACGAAATCACGAACGCTTGTCAACTCAGAGGACGAGAACGAAATCCTTGACGCGGAAACTCCGATGTAAAAATGTAGCCATCGTCGGGGTTCATGGCTACCCTTTTGATGCGATCGACATCGGCAGTACTTGAGCCCACAAACCCCCGCACTCGCCGGACCACCACACCCTACCTGCGCCCCGAACAGGACGGCGGACCAACCCCTCGAGGACCAGGGGTGTTGGCTGGGGAAGGCCCACCGACCTTGCCACGGCGAAACCAAGCCATGGACTCCGCGACGGGATCCCTGCCCCCGACATAGGGACTAGCTGTATGAACGCGACGACACTACCTTCACTATCCGTCGCGACCAGAGTGCCCTCCCTCTCCTGCTCCCCAGGGCAAGTACAGAAGTATGGGTACTGGTTTATTACACTACTACGTATTGCACTACAATTATACTACAACTACAAGATGCCAAAGAGGGAAACTATACTAGAGAACTAGACCCACGGGCCCAGAGCCAGAGAATACTATACAAGGAGAATGAGAATAAGAAACACAACTAAATCTATCTAAACACGTAATATACACACATGAGTAAAAGGCACACATATGAGAGTTCCCTCGATCTTCAGGCTCCTTCCGAGGCAAGCTCCTTCAGCTGTCCATTCCAGGCCCCCATTGACCTCGGCGGTTTTCTTGCCTTCCTTCCTCCTCATTATCCGACAGGTGACAACTGCACGCCCTCGAAGAGGGGTGCTCGGATAGTGGTCGGGCTTACACTGATGCACCGTTACCTTATATGCAACTTCATAGCGTTACCCGGCTGTACCGACCAGAGGCCGACAGCCAGCCGGTCGCGCCGCATGACGAGTGACGAATGACTAGGCTATGCGAAGGAACTCGCGCAGAACGCGCGCACACACGCGCGCGTTGTGGCGGCTGAGCAAAGATGGGCCGGGGCGCGCGCGGTGCGCCCGGCGGCCACCTTCGCATCCGCAACAGGCAGTATCCGACTATGTGTGGATTATTCAATCGGACTGAATGACTCTCCTTCACTCCATCAACATCCATTGCCGACAACACAAGAAATCTTCACAAAACTCAACGGTGGCTAGCTATTCTCACAGATCGACCTAGCCGATGCTTACCTACAATCGAAGTAGATGAAGACTCAAAGGAATTGCTCACAATCAATACCCATCGTGGACTTTTCTGCGACAACCGTCTACCCTCTGGAGTGAAGTCAGCTCTAGGTATATTTCAACAGATCATCGACTCTATGATAGCAGGACCTGACGGAGTAGCAGCGTATCTAGACGACATAACTGTCACTGGACGAATTACAATGAAGAACCTCCACAATCTCGAAGCTCTTCTTCGTCGAATCGAGCAATATGGGTTCCGTGTGCGCGAAGAAAATGTCCTTTTATGATGACAGAGATCCATTACCTTGAAAACATAATCGACGCAAGCGGTCGACGTCCGGATCCTGAGATGATTCAAGCCATCTCAAAAATGCCACGACCCGATACGTCGCACAACTCCGCTCTTTTCTGAGAATGCTGAACTACTACGGAACATTCATTTCAGAAATGCGACAACTCCGGGCCCCTTCAAATGGTCTCAGGATTGCCAAACTGCTTCCGAAGAAGCTTAAGAAATCCTGACCTCTCCACTGCTGCTCACACACTATGACCCTGACTTAGACCCCATTGTCGCAGCTGACGCTTCCGACTACGGCATTGGAGCCGTCATCCTTCACCGCTTCCCAGATGGTTCAGAGAAGGCAATCAGACATGCCAGCCGATACCACACAGAAGCAGAGAAGAATTATGGTCAAATCAAGAAAGAAGGTCTTGCATTGGTCTACGCAGTCCGTAAGTTGGACAGTTATTTGCTAGGACGCCAATTTACCCTTCTTACAGACCATAAACCATTACTATCAATATTTGGAAGCAAGAGAGGCCCACCAGCATACACGGCCAATCGTCTCCTGCGATGGTCACTGATGCTTCGAGGATACGACTTCAAAATCGGGTACAGGAAAACTACAGACTTTGGAAAAGCCGATGCATTGTCACGTCTGATTGCTGAACAAGCGGAACAAGCTGAAGGCATCGTCATTGCAGCCGCTTCACATGAGGCTGAAATCGAATGCAAGGCTGCGAAAATACAGGTTCCCATCGATGAGAATGTGACCGTGGAAGAGAGTGTCACTGGAGGATGTAATTCAGTACGTTCGCGAAGACAAATGGTCGAAGAAGCCTCCGTCAACGATAAAAAGCTATTTCGCACTACGTCATTCCCTCTCACTCCACGACGACTGCCTTTTCTTCGGACCAAGGATTGTAATCGCGTCAAAGTTCCGAAATCGTGTACTCGCCCTGTTGCACGAAGGACATCCGGGCATGTCAAGGATGAGGAGGCTTTCTTCTTATGTATGCCGGACAAACATTACAAAGGGCATCGAGAACTTTGTTAGAAAATGCGCTAGCTGTCAAGAAGTCGGCAAAACACCTATCAAAACGGAACTCTTCACGTGGCGGGAGGAAGAGAAGCCATTCTCACGTATCCATGTGGATTCGCTGGACCAACACATGGAAATATGTTTCTCATTAATGTGGATGCCAACTCAAAATGGCCAGAAGTCAAAATGACAAACTTTAGCATACATACATACATACATACATACATACATACATACATACATACATACATACATACATACATACATACATACATACATACATACATACATACATACATACATACATACATACATACATACATACATACATACATACATACATACATACATACATACATACATACATACATACATACATACATACATACATACATACATACATACATACATACATACATACATACATACATACATACATACATACATACATACATACATACATACATACATACATACATACATACATACATACATACATACATACATACATACATACATACATACATACATACATACATACATACATACATACATACATACATACATACATACATACATACATACATACATACATACATACATACATACATACATACATACATACATACATACATACATACATACATACATACATACATACATACATACATACATACATACATACATACATACATACATACATACATACATACATACATACATACATACATACATACATACATACATACATACATACATACATACATACATACATACATACATACATACATACATACATACATACATACATACATACATACATACATACATACATACATACATACATACATACATACATACATACATACATACATACATACATACATACATACATACATACATACATACATACATACATACATACATACATACATACATACATACATACATACATACATACATACATACATACATACATACATACATACATACATACATACATACATACATACATACATACATACATACATACATACATACATACATACATACATACATACATACATACATACATACATACATACATACATACATACATACATACATACATACATACATACATACATACATACATACATACATACATACATACATACATACATACATACATACATACATACATACATACATACATACATACATACATACATACATACATACATACATACATACATACATACATACATACATACATACATACATACATACATACATACATACATACATACATACATACATACATACATACATACATACATACATACATACATACATACATACATACATACATACATACATACATACATACATACATACATACATACATACATACATACATACATACATACATACATACATACATACATACATACATACATACATACATACATACATACATACATACATACATACATACATACATACATACATACATACATACATACATACATACATACATACATACATACATACATACATACATACATACATACATACATACATACATACATACATACATACATACATACATACATACATACATACATACATACATACATACATACATACATACATACATACATACATACATACATACATACATACATACATACATACATACATACATACATACATACATACATACATACATACATACATACATACATACATACATACATACATACATACATACATACATACATACATACATACATACATACATACATACATACATACATACATACATACATACATACATACATACATACATACATACATACATACATACATACATACATACATACATACATACATACATACATACATACATACATACATACATACATACATACATACATACATACATACATACATACATACATACATACATACATACATACATACATACATACATACATACATACATACATACATACATACATACATACATACATACATACATACATACATACATACATACATACATACATACATACATACATACATACATACATACATACATACATACATACATACATACATACATACATACATACATACATACATACATACATACATACATACATACATACATACATACATACATACATACATACATACATACATACATACATACATACATACATACATACATACATACATACATACATACATACATACATACATACATACATACATACATACATACATACATACATACATACATACATACATACATACATACATACATACATACATACATACATACATACATACATACATACATACATACATACATACATACATACATACATACATACATACATACATACATACATACATACATACATACATACATACATACATACATACATACATACATACATACATACATACATACATACATACATACATACATACAATACATACATACATACATACATACATCATACATTACATACATACATACTACATACATACATACATACATACATACATACATACTACATTACAACATACATACATACATACATACATACCATACATACATACATACATACATACATACATACATACATACATACATACATACATACATACATACATACATACATACATACATACATACATACATACATACATACATACATACATACATACATACATACATACATACATACATACATACATACATACATACATACATACATACATACATACATACATACATACATACATACATACAATACATACATACATACATACATAACATACATACATACATACATACATACATACATACATACATAACATACATACCTACATACATACATACAATACATACATACAATGCATACATACATAACATACATACAGACATACAGACATACATACATACATAACATACGTACATACATGCATACATACATACATACATACATACATACATACATACATACATACATACATACATACATACATACATACATACATACATACATACATACATACATACATACATGCATAAATTACATACATACATAAATAAATAAATACCACGCATACAAACATAGTATCCTACTATGTATAATTCGCTAAATGTGTCTGTTGGTTTGTCGGTGTATTTGTGTGTGTGTTTGTGTGTGTGTCGGTGTGTGTGTCTGTGTGCGTGTCGGTGTGTGTGTCTGACCGGAAATTCACAACTCCTGTCCACGTGGACCTAGAGCGTACAAACTTGGCAGGAGTACGATGGGCAGGATGTGAACACTTATGGTGGGTGGCAGGATCGGACTCCGTTTACAGGAGGCGGGGCGTGTACGTTATAGATTTTAGGCCGCAAATTCATAACTCCTGTTCACCTGGACCCAAAGCGTTCAAAATTGGTGGATTGGTAGAAGTACAGGAGGCAGGATGGGAACACTTATGGTGAGTAGTAGTGCTAGACTCCACACCATGGGACGGGGCTTCCGCGAAATAAATGTCTGAGTGGAAATCCATAACTCCTGATTCCGTGGATTTGGAGAGCAAAATCAATCGGGGGAGGCAGGACGGGAACACTGACAAAAGAAGGGGTCTTAGAGAAGAAGATCCACTCACCAGTTAAACCGTAGCGCCTATGTTATTTACGATCTAGCTTTGACTTTTTGATATGTTTCATTCGACAAGAAGGGTAAGTGATGTGATTATGAGGAGATAAATTTGGTCCACTTCTTGCTGTTAGGTACGACCGCTACCCAGCAAAGTTTGCTATCACGAATCCAGAAAATCACAGTATCTCTCTGCTTTGATATCATTTTTGGCAAAAGTTATCCGCCTGCTAATAGTGTTGGATTCCCATTTAGTGATGTATCCGTAGAGAAAGGGAGCTACATCTTTGAAGACATTTGATAATCTATACTCTCGCCCAGCGAAACAGCGGAATAACCTTCGGAAAAAGGAGAAAACTTCATTAATTCGATGTTTTTCGGGCAAACTACCTTTGCCTCAAGAAGGAGGAGAGCCTGGCGCTAGCCGGGCGATCCGATTCGTACATACATAAATACACACATACATAAAGACCCATATATAGAAGGGCACTAGAAACTTGGCCAAAAATGAGAGCGCAGTTGCATCCAGCTGAGCTATATATTGCGATTTTCTCGTCAGTATACAAGTTTTGTTCGATCCATTGGGAGGACTAGTGCAGATGTAAACAAAAAAGGATTATTGAAATTCGTGTACAGAGGTCTGAAGATGCTACTTTTTTATCGAAATGGACATCGAATTCCTCTAGTTGGAAAGCCAGCAAAGCGGGGTTCGCCGGTTGATCATTTGATACATACTGAAATTGAAAAGGAGCTGCTACTAGAATAACACATAAAGTTTGTCGCGGGATGACATTCAAAATTACATCGGCAAAATTTTGTAGGAACCACGCACTAAATTTTATTTTATAAGGCATTTTATATCACCGTGGTGCCCACAACTGAAGACGAGAGTAATGGAGGTTCGCAACAGGGTCCCGTTACATCGGATTTTTTGATGTCTATATTCAAACAAGACCTTGCTTCTAAAAATAAGAGCTCCACTACTCTCTTCTGCTCTGAACTTCAAGCGATAATATTCTCACAGCCTGTCTTCACGACAACTTATTTCGTAACAATACTAAATTCTTCATCACAACATCTAGAAACCTTGAATCTCAGGGGAATAATTTACTCGTACATAATTTTTGTGTGAGCATGACTGATGCTCTTAGCGGTTACATTAGAGTGTTGCCTGGTTTTCGATAATGTGTTAAGAAACCCTGAATCGAAAGTAACCTTGCAGTTTGAAATTCTTAATTGCCAAAGTGAAGACTCAGAACTCTGGAGATTCTTTTCCAATGAAAATTTCTAGGAACCGACTGCAGGCCTCCATAGCCTAGTGTTCTCGGTCAAGCTAATGAAATCCTACACCGCCGAGGTTTCAGCTAGGCAACTTAGCGAATTGAAAGACGAAATAGCTAAATGTTTCTTTGATCCCAACACAGGTATTACTTCCATTATATCATCAGAATACCTGTTTCTTTTCGAGAGAATGAAGACATTATCCAATTCATACCGAGTTCGATCATTTGGGCCCATAATAATGAGAGGAAAAGAGGGTATTCAATCGCACTTGACTGAGTTCGCTTTTCCCTTGTCACAGCGCCAAGCTGTAAAAGGGACGTAGTGGCTTGTGTGGCTGCATGTGGCATACAAATCATCGACGACACATCCCATCAAGACAACAATCCAACTTCCCACTAATTAGTTTTTGCTAGTTCTTTACTCTGCTCAGCTATGCGCGAGTAAGCCTTTTCTGAAGTTGTTCCGATCTTTACTCAATAATAAGTCAGCTATACATATACCCTAGCAGTCCCGATTTTGACCGAAAATATTTTCTAAACTACTCTAAAGAATTAGTGCAATTCTGTTAAGGGCTGTTAACTGCTCATTACAGCCTGCAGGATTGTCGGATGCTTGAAAACAATCTTCGCTCAAATTGAAAAGATTGAGTGCCTACAGTGTTTGATAGGTACGCTCTCGAAAAGCGAATATTTTCGGCCGGAATTTCAACAGATACGAGTAATGTTCCAGAAAATCATGGCTTGGACTCGCACTTATTTAACCAGCTAGTAATCCCATCTCATCAATCAATTCTAATAGAATGTGAGCGACTTTGGAGGTGCAGCAGCGCTGGCAATGTGATCTGTTATTGTGACTTCATGCACAATGCTACCCGCTATAACAGTGGCATTTAATTTCACAACACAAAACATCAGGAGACTACTGAAGAATCGACTACCTTCTTAGAATGGAATCTTTTTTGTATCGGAGGTCCGGGACGACTTGGAAAAGATTCTTTTTAACCATACGAACGTAGCCGCCATGTCATAACGTCTTCTATAACAAAAAGCGGGTTTTTGTGCTGGTCCGAGAGAAGGAATTTGATCATAGTGTTACTCCCCATGGAGACCATTTTCAGCAAACGTTTCCTGCTATTGCCGCTCATTGAATGGAGTGGAAGTTGGCGGGAAATTCCAAGAGCTGGAAAATGGACCACTCAAGCCCTACATACTCTCGAGCTTTTTTTTCAACCAAAGCAACACTGCATTATCTTGGGACTTGCTCGCGGTGATAATTTAAAACTATCTGAAAAATTCTCTGCTATCATAAGATGCTTAGTAACCTTATACCAGCAAGAAGTGAGGGTTAGCAAATTAGTAATTCATAGCTGAGTGGGCGAAGTGACGTCACCTTCTCTAATGTAATGACTTTCGAAATATGAGTGCTTCTGAAGATCTGTACTATCATAAGATTGCTCAGAACCTTGTTTAGGTGTTTGTCTAAGACGGGTTTTTTGAAACTTGTGTATTTCTAATTGTGATACTCCTTTGTTTTTTCGTATTTTGACCTGATTTTAGTGGTCGCTCCTCATGACTGGAAGCTCCACTTCTTAACTTGTTCACCATATTAAAGAAGTGGGCGATGAGGAAGTGTTTATAGTTTCCGATATGTTTCCCATTCTAAAGTTCGACTGCAAAAGTGAAAGTTGATAAAGAACAATCCAGCTTTCATTTTTAGGCTATCCCCTTCACCTTTGCACATATATTGCGCCGTTCTATTCCCCTACTATAAAATGAGATTGCGGTAAAAGAGGTGAAAGTGGAGGGCGGGCATTGGCTCCCGTCGACAACTGACTTGAAAAGCTGTTGAACAATTATTCTCGCCGTAGAAAGTAAGTTTTGTGCGTGTGGGCCGCGCAACTGCCGAAATTCTTTTCATCAAACCGCCTTCTTTTGGCACAATGCACAAACATCGATTGAGGTCACTTGGTGCTTTCATTTTCGAAGCTAATTCAACTTCAGTGACAAACTACTGCATCCACGATGCCACGATATTGTTATCCTCTGTTGCTCCCTCCTCCCACACGCTATGAGAAGGGTCTTTCCCATTCGCAATGGTACAGCTCTCCTGGGATGCGAATCATTCCATGTATCAGATTTTTTCTTGTGGCACTATACGCACCTCTCGAATTTCGACTCGACTTCACCAATGAACTTCATTGCCTTATAAGTATCATCACTGCCGTATAAGAAAAAGGAACCTTGTCATTATTAGTTGTTCAAATACAAAGTGATACGATACGAAGTGTGTAAATACAAAGTGTGCAAGATGGGCGGTATAACCATTCGTTTCGCCAGTGTATTAAGACTAATCGCTTAGTGGTGTTGGCTTCTGTGGCTTAACATCGAGTAACAGTCAACTCCACTGTAAGTTAAATACTATCACCACGTATGAGTAGATATATAACGTGAGCAATGTAAAATTCATTAATTCTTGCCGTAACAAAAGGAAAGTTTGGATTATACATTGTATTCCTTGGGAAGCCTGAAAAGCCTATATCAGAGTCGCCTGTTAACATATGTAGATACTCAGATTAATCAGAGCACGTTGTGCATAGCCTAATTATGTATTGAACTACAACAAACCATATACTTTCATGTGTCTCATACACATAGTTATGCACACTTTGTACATAGAGAGTGTCCCAAAATTATGGGCGTCAGTTCATGGCAATGTATTTAAAGCTTCTCAGCTTAGAATGACAATTTAACCTATATGTACGTTTGCTAACATTATGTGCTATAAAATGCTACAATCACATTACGAAATATCCCCCATTAGCGCGAATAGCGGCTCAAAATTTGATCGCGAATTCCTCCCATGCTGCACGCAAGTATCTCCCCCATTCCTTATCAGCCGTTCCTGAGTCTTGCTTTCTAGGACTCCATACTGGGAGTGCAACCCCAACAGGTCCTCATCTAATCATGGATTATATATAGGAGCCGAGTGAGTTAAGATCTAGAAAGCAGGATGGTCTTTCCCCTTTGCCACTTTGCTAAGGAAGTGGGGCAGCTAGCGTAGGCAACACTCCCAGAAAAGCTTGGCCATGTGGGCTGTTGTAGGAAGAACTACTAACTAATTCAAAAAGCGGAGCTAGACCATTGCTCCATTGCGGTCACCGGAATGCTCTTTATATACAGGTTTTTAACAACTTTCACGCCGGCACAGGCGAAACCGCGAGATTCTTACCCTTGCCTGTGACTCCCTCATGTTGCTGTTTATGTAGCGAATTTTTCTGTGAGAGATTGCATAATTGACTTTTATGGCCAGAGCGTGATCTTTTTACTTGTCGAGGAATGCTTTAGTGTGGAAAACTCCCTTGTCAGAGAAAACAGTGAATGTATGCTTGCCGCCACACAATTAAATCAGCAACCTTCTGCATTTCGAGCCAGCCCTGCACTGCCTGTTGAGATCGGAGATGAAGCGACATTTCTACGTGTAATAGTAACACCAATGAAGCTTTGCTAGAGAATCTGCCCCACCGACAACTTCGATAGCCCATGCTACTTTGCCCCTTTTTTGATGGGTCACCTAAGATCGTGATCGACTCGCAAATGGACCATCTTAGTAGTCCTATTTTTGAGAACACCGGCTTCCCTATTCCTTCCAGTTTTGTCTTTGATTGAATCTTCTTCTCTGTATCGTACAATAACCTAAATGGATATCGTAGAGATCGCAAGAAGTTTTATAATCCTTTTCACTTCTCACATGTCAATGATTGCAAGTAGCATTGAATGAGCCTCTTTCATCCAAAAGGCATTGTGAGTTCCACTTCAGTAAGCTATTGCACGAAAACACACTTGTGTAACTAAATAATAGTGAATAAAGTGAGTTTGATTAGCTATTTTTACCTAAAAGTCTCTGAATTGTGCGCTCATAATTATGGGACACCCTGTACATACATATGCATACAAATATACCTACACATATTTGCACACATGTTTAGACATGTACACACACATATGCAATTATACACATGTACATGCATACCGATACAAATATACAAGAAATAGTATAAATACACAAAAAATTTAATTATCATATATACATTAAATTATGTTAGTATGAGCTACATTCTTAACCTTCTACAATTTCTTTAATGAATTCATATACATAGGTTGCCTTTTATATTTCGGGATTAGAAAACAAAATGTTAATCATTGAAAATCGCTTGACTGCCTTTAAAAATATTCCCCAATAAGATCTATACACTTTTGCATGCGTTCGAATCAATTGTCGAAGCACTTTTGCCGCTCTGATAGAGGTAACTCTCAAACATGCATTCTGAACGCATCAACGGCTTCTTCAGTTGCCGAAAAACGTTGACCTTTCATTTTATTTTTACGTACAGGATAAAAAGAAGTCACCCGAGGACTATATGGCTGATGGCTCATCAAATCGTTGTTTTGAGTGCTCAAAAATGCAGTTGTTTGAGCCGATGTGAGGGAGCTCGCATTGTCGTGGTGAAGAGTGATCCGTCTTCGGCAGTTGGTTTTCCTCATTTTTTGGAAGGCTACTGGCAAACAAATGGTTGTATACCACTCAGAATTGACTGTTCTGCTTGTTCTTGTGGTACGGGTGCGACATGTCCAGTTTTACCAAAGAGAAACAGGCGACCACTTGCTTGGAAGTGCTTCGTGCGCGGACAGCTTTTGTTGGATTTGGCTCATCTTAAAATATCTATACGGTCGACTTCTGTTTACTTTCGGCTCATACGCGTAAACCCATGATCCATCAAATCTCGCGAGGTCACAGACGAGTTTCGAAGCACCGGAATCGTATTTTTGAGCATTTCTTTCAACCAATCGACACGAGCCTTTTTTGAGGGATCGACAAATTGTGTGGGATCCAACGCGAACAAATTTTTTTCACAATTAAATGTTCATGCAATATTGAATGTATGCTGGTCTCTTCAATGCCTGAGGTTTTCCCAATCTCACGGAAGGCCACATGACGATCTTGCAATATTTGTTTGCGTACAGCATCTTAACAACAACTGATTTTGAAGACCTCCGCGAAATTCGTCTTGGAGTGAACTACGACCTCGGTTGAATTCGCCATACCATCGATAAGCACTGGTGCTTGATGGAGCTTCATCGTCAAAGGGGGAGGGGGAGGTCAAAGGGGAAGGAAGTATGGCCTAGGTGGGGGGTGGGGGCGCCAAGGGCAGTAAATTTTTTAAGTTAGTGTAAACATCACAAAGAGCGCTCATATGTCAAAACGTTCTGAGTACGTATAACCTCAAAAATGTCAAACTTTACTATAGAGCTGTCAGTTGCCAGATTGCAGCAATAGGGTTGCTCAATTCCGAAATATGCAATAAAAGGCAACCCTCGTACATATTCATAACTGCATTTGAAATAATATACGTGAATAATGAATTTATCTTTATAATTACTATTAAATAAACTAGTTATGATGAATTCTTTAGTGTATCCATTACCTACTGGAACACTATTGAATTTTCGATATTTATTAGAAATATACGTTGTATTACTTCAAGCACACTGCTACTGTGACGTGAAGTGTTTCACGATCCAGTTTTTTTGTGACACCATACGTAACTCCCGTGTTATTTTAATTCTGACTCGATCGATCACCAATGACTTCTATAATTACAACGATTCATAAGCATTTTCACTGCAGCCCATATGCCGAATTGTATAGTTCGAGGTTTTGGTCGAAGCTCTTTGTGCGAAAATTCTGAGTATTCATCCACATGGATTGATTAGGGAGATGGAGTAGAGGGACGCAGGTCTGAATTTCAACCCTGGACTGACCCAGTGTTGAAACTGTTCCACTGATTTTGAGTCGGATTAATTCGGAAGGATGAAAAAGTTGATTGTACATCTGCTGGTATCCATAATTCATTTTTGTACGTTCAATACACACTGAAAGATCCCCAGGATTTTTGATGTAAGACGAATGCGTGGGTGCATCTTGTGGTAGAGAACCCAAACTCACCTCTCCTCCGCCTTTTTAGGAAATGATCAGCACGCATTTGAAGCACCTAGTACAGCGAACATATCACTCGACTACTTCTGTTCCTTTAGAATAACTCAAGACAAGAAAGATAAGGATCTGTGACCAAAATATAATTTACACCTCCACTGATTTCTCCAGATGGTAATTCATAATCACTATAAATGGTATGCATGTAGTCTTGAATGTTTATTCAAACATAAATATTGCGTTGCTCATTACGTGTTATGTTTATACCGGTTAGGGTGCGCACGCTAATGCGTGCAACACAACACCAACACCATGTACTGATCAATGAGATCAACATAAACAGTACAAGCAGATTTCCTATTTTATAACATGTCTCTCACCCATAGCATGCGCCTACGCGAAATTTCACGATCCTCATCGTGCCTACGTACTTTCTGCGGACGGACGCACAAACCGACGTAGAAACGGCCCCGTAAATTAAGCACACGATATATGGAGAAATAGTTCGACCATTGTTGGTTAACCGAAAGTTCGTCCTCTGTACTCAAAGGCTCAGTTAAAAATAAAAATGGTCTCGGAGCTCACCTCTGGGATGAACCTGTGTTCATGAACTTGACAGCTTGTATCGGTGTTTTGAAGGGTAGGAATCTTTGAAACAATTTTTAGAAGGTACTTACGTTTTTGTGAATTCATGTTTGTTCCTTTTCGATGTGTCTGCGTGCCTCCGAGATAAGAAAAATAGGCAGCAAAAATCATCACTGACGGATTGAAGTGAAAATTTTAAGCCAGACGTTAGTGGAATTCGCAGCAAGGTAACCACTGCATCGAAATTTGAACAATTTTTCACATTTCCGACACGCGAAGGCTTCGTAGCGTCCTAATATAACGAACATTTATCGGAATTCCACGACTCAATTTTCTAGAAGCTTTAACTTTTACAATTTTGAAATAAATATGAATTAATATGTATTGCTAAAGATAACTATTCCCTGTAATGAAACTTGATCAACCTCCCCCGAAAACTGGAAACGCAACGCAAAATGCCGAAATCGGGGTTTCCACGATCCACAGTACTCAAATACCCTTTTAGATGATCTCGCATTCCTATAGATGATCTCGATGGGTTTGCCAAGCACTACACAACAAGAAAGTGTATGCTACCATTGCCTTATTACTATTATTGAATAACAACTAATCTGTGGCTACTGGAAAATGACGTCCTGTTTTCATGCGCTCTCTCAGTAGATCCTAATGAACACAATATTTCACATGATGGCACTGTGACCGTCAAGCTGTTGCATATTTTCGTGCTTCTCCATTGAATAGAAATTTTCACACTTATGACTGCTATTCGATTGACCAGTGGTGGGACTGCTATGAGACCCTATTTTTTGTACTGCATCTAAACGTTAAGGATTCCAATCGCAAGCTACTATTATGACATCCTCGTTTATCTTCCCGTCAACGTTACCTACTCTCAACTTTGTTACTTCCTATCCTGCCTATTCTACGTATATCATGCGATAAGTGGTGTTGCTACAGCAAAAATAACAATTCAAAAGTTACGATATAGTTGCATTGTTTTGAGTTATTTCTCGTAGCTGTGGTCTACCAACATTTTCTGATCTATTATGAATGCGGATGTCAACAATTGTAGACAAATATAATATCTCAATATTTTAAACACACAAATCATTTCCAAAATGGACTTACATATATCCTTCGATCTAGTAAATCTGAAAATCACTCTTGCATACAAAATGCGCCTGTAGAAGAAGCTTAGACAAAAGTGTGTTCTGTAAATGCTTTCGCGATTAAGATAAGCAGGGATAACCGGGTGCATAAAATTGTAGACTCATGTCTGCACCCGGAAAGAGCGCGAGCTCATTCTCTGCCGGGGCAAACCCTATGCCTTGTAAAAGTTCAGAAACGGTAAAGGTACCAGCATCAGGCCCAGGTTGACAGGCCGCCTGATGGAGAAATCCAGTCACGCCAATCAATCAAAAGTCCTAGAGGAAAACAGTGATAAAATTAGGACTTCAACACCAGGAGTTGCGCCCAGGACACTGCCCGAGTCCGTGGACAGTATGCAGTGGTTACCGAGGAGTGAGCGACCTCGGTCAAAGAGTTACTTCGAATTGGGACTCCGAGCGTGGGATCTCTTAGTGGAAAGTCCCTAGAGGTCGCTGTCCAAATGAAGCACAAGTATAAAAGTATGTTCAAGTCCTATGCCTTTAAAAACTCGCTAGAAGGGAGCAAACATAAGAGAATTCGGATTGTCAAGCTCTATTGCGTCGGAGACGACATAAAAAGTTTTTGTGTAGCCATAGCAGTAGCGTAGCCCCTCGGAGGCTCAGCTCTGCAGTCGACAGGATCAGCAGCCAAATCAAGAACATGAGGAAAGACAAGAAAGAGGGGTAGTGGGCAGGAATATACCACCACAAGCCGGCTGCCCCCAGTGTAAAAAATTGAGTTCCATCCGAGCCGCGACGATTCCATCAGATAATTTCCGGGAGGAGACTATTTCATCATAGGAGGTAATGCGAAGAGGCACGTCTGCAGTCAAAGGAGGGGATTGGAAAAGGTACATGGAGTTGGAAGAACAGGAGCGAAGAAGTGGAGAGGATAATCGACCTGGCCGCAGTCCACGACTTGGCAGTATGCACGACCTTCTTCACGAAATGGAAGACAGAGAAGATAACCCAAAACGGTAGAGGGAAAGAAATGGACCTAGATCATGTGCTCGTAGGAAAATTGTCCCTCAAAACTGTAAAGAACATTAAAATACGCCTGACCACAGCATAGACTCTCTCTAGCAGACATAGCCATTGAACGTTCCATGAAATAAAGGACTAGAACGGAGCGGAGGATCCGGTGGAAAAAGCTGTACAGAGCCAAAAGAGAGAATCTCAAAGGGAACATATGGAAGCTGGTCTCCCAGATCCTGAAGGACCGATCCAGCAAACCTGGAGCAACACTGTAAAGGTCATCCAACAGCGTGCAAGGGAAATTCTGGGAGAGACTAGTGGTGGATCCCGAGGAGACAAGGAAAGATGGTTCTGGAACGATGAAGTCCAGCAATACGTGAGGCAGAAGAAAGCAGCCTACAAAGCTAGCAGAAGACACGAGATCTAGAAGACTCAATTGCTTAAAGAAGATCCAAGAGACTTGCCGAGGCTGCTGTCGCGAAGGCAAAGAATACGGAAATGGACGACATGTATGAGAAACTAGATGGGTAGAAGGAGAGAAGTCGTCTTACGGCTGACGAGAGCGCGTCACTGGGCTACTCAGGACATCGGGGTGGTGAAGTCTGTCAAGAAGAGTGCGGGTGTAACCCTGAGGAAATCTGATGAGGTCAGGTGTAGGTGAAACGAATTCCTCGGCAGGCTACTGAGCGAAGAACGCCACCATTTAAACAGCCTTCGATTATAAGCAACGGCTGGTCTCATCGCTCACTTGACAGCGGAAGGGGTGCGTAAGGCAATCGGGAAGATGAAGGCCGGAAAAGTAAGTGGCCTAGATATGCTTGTCCGGATGGGGTATCGATCGAGGCAGGGGAGACGCTCGGAGAGCACTGGATTAGGTGTCTGACCCAATTCCTGAATACTAAGCCCACCAAACCAAGAGTCCCAGATGCTTGGAGGAACAGCACCATCGTCCCCATACCCGAGCAGAAGAGGGACGCGATGGAGTGTTCCAAGTACAGGGGAATCAGGCTGACTGCTCACACGATGAAAATTTACTTCGACTCAAGAGTGAGGGAATCCTCCAGATTTAACGATAGCGGTTTGGCTTTATGTCATAAAGATCTAAATCGTATTCTATCTTCATAGCCAGACAAGTGTTGGAGGAGTATCGAGAAAAGCGTAGGCCCTGACTCAGCCTCTCTAGATTAGGAGAATGCAATCAATCGTTTCCCGCTACGAGTCCTCTAGAGATCGCTCCAGGATCGAAACGTTTTAGAACACATGACCTTCCTGGTCAAGGACATGTACGATGCTCCACGGCAACAAGACACATTCCACACGGCCTGATCGAAGCTATAGACGTCACGGTTGGGTTACACCATGGACCAGTTCTAAGCCCGCTCCTTTTGCTACTTACAATGGAGTTCGAGGCTCAAGGGAAACGACCACGAGAAGCTCAAATGAAGAGAGTGGAGGGAATTGATCAAGAAGGACCTATTGAAAGTGTAGACGACTGGTAAGATTAGCGAACCGTGTGACGGTGCGAGACTAATGCTATTGACAAGAAGAAGAAGAAGAAGATTAAAATAAGCTAGAAGTAATGTTTCTCTTTTTGTTATCTAATGCAAGATCAAATGCCACTTTTCAAATATGATTCTACATTTAGGTCACTGGATATGCCTGGACGGCATCCCTTAGCTCTCGAGAAGAAGTGAGTGAAATTGCATAGAAAAACGCACGCACACGCAAAATTGTTTGATTTGACACACAATCTGCCACTACCATAAGTAAAACTTGAAGCCACGTGAGGAGCTCCAACACGCGTTCGATTTGTTCTATAACGCTTGTTCTTTCCGTTATGCTTTGATGGGGGTTTTGAAAGTTGCTGTCTTTTGTTATCTTTTGTTACATCCAACTTACTCGATGACGTGAGCGATTGAATTGATCAGTAATATTACTCTCAGTAATCCAGTGCAATATGTACGTGCAAAGTTTTGCGCTAAACAATACAAAACCGGTTACACTTCATATCTATCGGAAAGATGGAGCTACTTTGTTGTTGATGATGGTTATCCAAATTGGAACCCTGCGCGCATATCATCTCCGCAATGTGCGATCTGTCGCCTCTTTTTTTGAAGATTGAACAACTGAAAGCTGGAGATGAACTGCAGATATATGGACCAAAACCAACCAACCCATCGCCATTCCCATATTACCACCCCTGTCGGCGGAGGATAGTCCCACCGCCTACCTTTGGTGTTCCCATACAGCTCTCTGTTGAGCTTAAAAGCTTAAATTCGAGCTCTTGAGGTTGAATTTAACAATTTTCGCTCACGCCCCGTCTCCTGCGGGTGGAGTGTAGTTCCACCGCCTACCTTAGGCGTTCTCATCCTGCCGCCTGCATACCTATCAAATTTGAATGCCCTGAATGTCGCCTGTACTCCTGCAAAATATTAATGCTCCATGGTAACAGGAACTATGAATTCTCGCTCAAACATTTAATCCGCGCATACCCCGCTCCTCTTGGCGTAGTTTGCATTTGCGGTCGGACGGACACACCCACATACACACACATACATTTATACACGCACACATACACATACGCATACACACACAAACATACACAAACGCTTAGCGGATTATATGAGTAGGATCCATTTCTATATAAAGATATAATTTCAATAATTCCGTGGTCATCTATTGAGTGATTCTGTGCACATTTATTGAAGCAAGAAGGCCGAAAAGAGCTCTCAGTGCGAGTTTTGAATTAAATTCACTCAGCTACTTATCCTAATTTAACAAGTGTGCACAGTTGTTTGTTACTCGGACTACCAAATATGATGAAGAGAAGTGTGGAACCATGAGAGCAAATCCGGGACGACCAGCTATCCAGTTACGTAGCAAATTGGAGTCCCCAATCGCTAAGGGAGCGGTAGACGACCTTATTGGATAGCTTGTCGTAATACAACAAAACACAATTCACTTGCACTTCAATATGAGTTATGTCTCCAAGCTGTATGTAAAGATATTGATATGGCTCAGGGCTTCTTCGCTTCAATTGGTTCTTATAACGCCAAAATTCTTTTGAAATTTCTTTGACTCTCACTCATGATTCAGCTATGGACGTTGAGCTTTGTATACCGAAGCGTCGCTTTCAAATTTGCTGCGGACGAGGATAGGCGAGTTGCAGTAGCGAGCAATCCTAGTGAATTTAGTGCATTGCACTACTCACCCAGTCAGCTTTTTTTCGAATGGTATTCTCCTCATCTGATACGAACGTGTTAGGTATACCAGTTGAACTGTCAGAATGAACTCTCAGATATCGGGTCATTCGAGAACTATTTGCAGGATGTTTTGTAATGGTCCGGTTTTTTTCTTCTAGCCACTTGTTTTCGCATAGGGTACATATCCGGCTCCCGCTTCCTTGCTTTTTGAAAGCTATAATGGCCGGAATGTAACGATGTTCCTTTCAGCTGCAGAAACTCATCGAAACTGTGTTTAGCTTAGATACTCTTTCGAGATGGTTCTGTGTACTTTACATCCCTTTTCGACTTTTCAAAGCTGGAAAATGAGGTTGCTGAACATTCAACCGCTATCATCAATTTTTTCCATTACATCTACGTTTGGTTATCAAACCAACTGTATGAAGACATCAATCAATCGACCAAAGTAATACAATAATACACAATGCTTGAGCATTCTTACCAAATACTATTAAAAAAGACATGACAAATGGATGGTATCGGTATGAAACTGGGTTTTGGTGTTTTGTGCTGCCTCAGTTGCTGCTTTTTGTCCGTGAGATATATTGCATGTATTAATTTTTTTTGTTTTGTTAGTCTGATTCGCTCTTGAAATCTACAAGGAGGTCAGAAATCAGGCGCGATTTGGTCAATCAGCTATGGTGCGATCTGGTCAATCAGCTCTGATGCCATGAAATTCCAAAATGTTATGCGCATGCAAAATATTAGGTTGATGCATAATTATTGCGGATTTTTTCCAGCAAGTTTACCTGAAGAAACTATAGAAATACTAAGCAAAGACATATTCAAATAATTACTCCGGAACTTATCCACCATCCACGTCGAGCACTGCTTCCCATTGATTAGTTAGTCGGATCCCAAAAGCAAAGAAGTTTTGATCCTTACGGGCGATCCACGCCGTGACATCGGCCATCAAGTCATCCAAATCGACGTAACTTCTATTCTCTAACCATTTTTTCGATGAACGGTTGACGAGATAATCCATAAAAGTTCCTGCTGGTGAATATGGCAGGTTTAGGAGCAGATCCCATTTCTTGGTTGGCTCTGGCTGATTGTTCGATCGTCGAAAAGATACTGAGATCGCGGAATGACTGTGCCACCTTCCAATCTTTCTCGGAGTAGTTAAGCCTAATTTCGCGAATATGCGGATGGTTTTTGGAGTACATTCTTGTAGAGGAAATCAAGTGGATCATTTCTAGAGAAAATCCGAACTCAATATTCAAATTCCATCGAGAGGAAAAAAGACGCGAAAAAATCCGCAATAATTATGCATCGACCTAATAGTTGCGCTTTTTTACTGTATTCCAATAAATACTTAAAACTGCAATCGAAAACATTGCAGAGAAAATCTGGTCTTATGTGAATTTTTCGGAAGGTACTTTCCGAACATAGTATAGCTGTTTAGGCTACAAGTCGTTGCAAATGCTAGTCCATAGCTTGGTGTGAGTTAGCGCGAATCTCATAATGCTGCTCGATTCAACAGAACTGCAAAGCAGAAGAACGATGTCTCCTAGCCCAAGGCAAAGGCTGGAATGAATGAATTCAAGCTGGTCAGCACCGGAGCCAAGCATCGCGCCGTTAAGGTATTTGAGACCGACACAGCATCACAACCGCCTCTGAGAACTTGCCTTCAAAATGTGCTCAAGATGCTTATGCGACTTTTGTATTCACCAAAGTAAATAAATGGAGTTGACAAGCCATTATCTATATGTTATTTGGCACTTTTTGTGTACAGAAAACCTGTTTATATAATTCTGTTAGATGTTATACCTATTTTAATGAAAGGACTCATTGCTGATAGTACCTTTTTATAGCGAGTTCAGCTCGAGTGTTGCGCTGCTACCTAATTCTCCTCACAATGTACGGGCACCACTTTTCATAACCACTATGCCCCTTGTTATTGGCTATCTAGGGCGTGACTTATATTCAAATTACATGCGTGAGAGTTTCTAGAGTGCTTGTTCCATGAGCCGATAATGGAAAACCCAAATGGCTTTCTTCGGTCCAGCGTCAATGCAGCAGCGAATCCTAACGAAAGAAAACCTTCCGCTTTAGGCTTTCTCATTGGCTGAAACGTCTCTAATTACGCGGCACTTTCTATTCAAGATCTCAAAAAGAAACGTCTGGGTTAAGCACGAGAAAGATTTCTTTCCGAATTCGTTCTACCAGACTAGGTACTTCTTACCTATTCAGCCTAGTCAACACAGAATTTTCTCACAATCACAGGACAACCGATCCGAAACAAATGAGTTTTTGAATTAAAAATTTTTGTGCAATTCATAACAAAGCAAAACTTGCCGGTAGACAGTTACTGACACTGTTTGAAGGCGTGAATTTTTTTTCAATATGTATGGGTCTTTCAAAAAAAAAAGAATAATGTCTCAAGCACATCAATTCTTCCACAGTCCCACAATAGGCCGTGAAGGCCTCTTTTTCGAATAATGCAATCCCTGGACTACCGTAAACTTTCCCTAGATTAAAAAGTTAGAACTACTTTTTCAAAAGATTTCGGCCTATGGAAAGTCAAGGATGAGGGTTGACTACAAGATCGGATAGGCTGCTTTTATAATCCGCCGGCACGCCGGCACGCCGGCTCGCCGGCGGACTATAAAAGCAGCCGTAGAAGTCTACTCTTTCGATGGTGTTCATAAGCAACGCCTCCTGTTAAATTACGCCGAAAGTACTCGTGGCGTTACCCTGAAGACGGAGAATGTATACGAATGTGGTGATGACAGAGAGAAGCTGGTGTCAACAGTTGTGTTACAAGATGGAGAACGTTATAGGTTTTCGTACTCGACTTCTCTTGTCATAGAATGCTTTTTTGTTGCCTGCTTCTAAGTAATAGTCGAATGCTATTCTATCCTTAACGATGTTCTGCTTCAGTTGAATGTTTTTGATGAATTGACTCAACGGCGATTTTAGACCACTCAGATTTCTTACCAGTCTAACCTCATGAGGTAGGCAATATTCAGAAACGAATACGAGTTTTTCGAGCGACGCTGAACAATCTCAGTACTGCCCAGCCACCCTGGTTGTTAACCTCCACCTACATTTTTCCGTGTACATATATACTGTGTTGGGATCAAAACGAGAAAGTTCCTTATCATACCCGTCTTCCAACTCAACAGCTCTGTGTTCTGGAAAACAGAATCTCTTCTTTTTTCGAAACATCACCATCATCATCTTCTTCTTCTTCTTTTTCTTTCTTCTTTCTTCTTTCTTCTTACTTCTGTAGCGGACCTGCAGCACTCTTCCAACGATACCTGTGGTCTATGGTCAAATCGCTCGCCATGCACTCTTTCACCTTCGATAACCGGTGGGTTTCCATGCTACGAATTCTCTGTGGTTCGTCTGTTTTTAGTGCCACACGCATCTAGTACATTATTGAGGCTATGTCAAGGCGTTCGGCAGTCCGTGGTCTGCGACAAGGCCAAGTCAGCGCATTATTCTGAGCACGAAGGCTCAACATCTACGCAAGTCAGGTCTCTTGAAGCCAGAATGTATCCAGGAACAGCAATAGTGACGTCTCTTCTCGCCGGTAGAAATATTGCGCGCTTACTCCAGCCAGGACTCTTCGCGTTTTCTCTACCCTTGCGAGACCACGCAATCAGTACGAAAGTCACCTTAAAGATCGCATGAGAAAACATCCCCCAAGAGTTGATCGACAAGGTCGATGAGCCCGGTCACTGACGCCGAAGGTTATGCGACAAAGTATTCATGTCATAGTAACTATATTTGCTATTATACAAATTGCGGTGCTTAGAAATCGAAAATTCAGGGAAATCAATGTTTAAGCAGGTATCATGCTTCGACCAAAAAGATGTATTAGGGTGTCAGAAAATTTTAGAGAGATTCAGCCGGTTTTCTCAACCCAAAATTACAACAGCAGTAAACTTAGATCGGCATTTGAGATAGTGGCTTTTCTAGCCGCAATGTCTCTACATCAATCGGATCGGGCACTGATGCTGTACCTCCAGAAAAAAGAGAGGTGCGACGCAATCCATTCATCTACTACCTACTTCATTTTCTAACGATTGTTTAATTTTTCCCTTCAGGGCAGGAACGTGGGCGTATGAAGATAGGGGGTCATTTGGGCTGACATTGGGTGAATATGAGGGCGCTGGGGATAATCCTTTGAATAATTCTTTGGTTAAGCACAGGGAGAATGAGTCCTCTTTGACGTGAGAGCTCGCTTAGAAGCGAACTGTGGCCTTATTTCCAAAGGTAGGCAGTGCGATGTCCTGTGCGGATTTTCATATAACCTCTCTTTCCATCCTGAGCAATAATGAAGTCGGTTGGTTTGACTTTGCTCACAGTCAAGGGGCTTCTGACAAACTGGGCTTGGATACTTCTGTTCGGTCAGGGAGTGTGGGATATTTGTAGAGACCTGCTTTGAGGGTGACTTTCGCGTAGAAGGTCGTGAACGATGGAATGGAGAGTAGAGTTCATCTTTTCTATTATCCGAAACTCTGAGGAGGATTGCTCTGATGGCGGCCCATAGCAACGTCGCTATTTAAGGAAAATCGACGTGAGGTTCTCAAACGTCGTAAGACGTCGACAAGCTTGTCGAAGCAACTCTTCGCAGAGGAAGCGATCGTGCCATCAACGGTGGGAGGCAAGTGAGGGTGCACTGCTGCCCATCAATCACCATATCTCATTCCAAATCTGAGTGACGAAGAGATCAGTTTCGTAATGGTGAAGCAGAAGGCTACGACTGTCTTGGCGATCGCACATCGTTTGGTGAACGATCGCTAAGTTCAAACAACGACACCAAAAACCGATCGAACCAGTAGTGATCAAGAAAGAATGCGCTTCCCTGCTATCGAATCTATGGTCCTGCTCTACCATTTGAGAGCAAGACGCTTTTACACTTGGAAATCACAGTTTGCATCAAACTTTCCGGCATTCCAATAGAATGTTTCAAAATCTTCACAATTTACTTTGATAATTTGAAACTTGCTGCCATATCAAATCCAGTGATAGGCAATTACAGTAGGAGAATCAGATAAGTGGTTGTGATTTGAGGAAGTCGTATTTGAAAAAGTGAATCACCTGCATCACCTGTCGCTGACCATCGATTTTCTCGAGCTGGCGCCATGAACGTCTCCATTTGTCCCTGACACGAGCCAGAGTAGTGGGTCGTCTTCGCTCGAGGGAAAAAAGCGTAGTATCCCTTCCGTTCAGAACTTCTGTGACTGAGTATAACCATCGTACCAACGTTCTGGTGTTCGTTTGACGTCCAGGGGGATCCATTCAGAAAACCACACTAGTTTAAAGGTCACCACGATATCGCATAACGTATATGACCCACCTGATGGACGTTAGCAACGGCATTCTTGATCTTCGTTCGTCGACGGATCCCAGAACTCCGGATTCCCTTATACACTTACGTGTATAGGGAAATTCCTAGCATCGTCCTTTGCAAAGCGCGTTGAATGACGCTAACTGCATGCTCATCCTGCTTTCAAAGAGTCCAGTCTCCGAGGCGTATGTCAGAGTAGGAAGGACAGTAGTGTCGAAAAGGTTTGCGGGCAGCTGAATGCTGTCTTCTTCACGACTACCTCGACATTCTTGAATGCCCCCCATGCCGCGCGTTTCCTTCTGCTCAGCTCCGGTGCTAGGTCGTTCATCATATTGAGTTCTCGGCCTAAATACATGAAGCTAGAGCAATAATGGCTGTTATTTCCGTTCAGCGTGAAGCGCATCAGGTACTAATCCGTTC
Source organism: Haemonchus contortus (assembly GCA_000469685.2). Classification (NCBI taxonomy): domain Eukaryota; kingdom Metazoa; phylum Nematoda; class Chromadorea; order Rhabditida; family Trichostrongylidae; genus Haemonchus; species Haemonchus contortus. Next base: position 45,211,837 of record LS997567.1, on the reverse strand, counting down.
ATTATAAACATCGTCTTCGTTACAACAGTCCTAATCCGATCTTTCCATAAGCACAGTCAAACTTTGCCAGCATTCGTTCCGCTTGGTAGATTTTCGGTGTTATAAGCACGATGTGGTCTGTAAAGCGGAGGTGGTGTAAATACAGGAGAAATCCTGATCGTAAAGTTGACGTATGGCTATTGAGACACTCTTATATACTCTTAAATATTTAAATATTGAGTAGGACTACATCGTTTGCCCACGGCTTCAATGTCTCAAGAGTGTCAGTGGCCTTCTTCAAATCGACAAACGGCTTGCTCGCATGGCTGTCTTTCACCTAGTATTCTGCCGATTCTGTTGAGAATTTCGCGTGTGAAAAGCTTGCAGATCACAGACGGCACGCAGATTTGGTCACCAGGTTCGCATGGAGAGCCTGGCCAAAGCTCTGACAATAAGTGGTGGGAGGCTGTCAAAGTGTTCTGATTTGATCCTATAGCGACCAGGCGACCTACTATTCTTCATCGGCTGAGGCGTGACGAATTTAAGAGCAGAGGACTTAAGGAGCGACATATCTGTCATGCCTAGTATTGCAGATAGGCTGTAGCTCGCGCTATTTCACGCTGTTGTATAGCTAGAGAGTCTCCGAAGAGAGACGCCACTAGGCTTCTTGTACGCTCTCCGGTTTACTAGGTTTATCGTGGAGATATTCGACGAGCCAGTTGTACTCCTTATTGAGCTTGTCGCCAAATAAATGCGCCTACAAACTCGCATAACTGTGAAACAGGATCTACCGTGGAGGAGGCGATAGTCCGACCTCGCATAAACTTCAGAACAGCAGAAATTTCAAAACATGACGATCAAACTGAACTTTCGATCGAATATGAAGAGGTCAATATCACTATGGGTCTGTCCACCAGGTTCAAGCGCGTCGCAAATGAGGGGACTTTTGGAACTGTGAATAACCCACAGGGCGTATCACTCATACTAACTGTACTGAAGATGTTTTCCTCTGGCTTATTCGAGTCTAAATCTTTTCTGTCTATTTGTATGCTGTTCTTCGTCCAAGAGGCTTAGAGCGTTGTAAAGATGGCGCATCCATAAGTGACGACTACGTGGCAGTGAGTGATGCTGCATCGCCCGTTGATGTCTTTTTTGGTTGGTCTGCCTCTCCGAAGTAATGATCTTTACAATTCTACATTTCTACCAAATTTGTTCTCAGTGGCTTCGCGAATATGGTAATCTAGTCGGATCGCCTGGCTGACGCCAGGGTTCCCATCTTCGTATGACAAAGTTTAGATAATCGGCTAACCTCACTCTTCTTCAGTATAAATTGGGCTTTTCTAAGCGTGAAATTTGACATAGGACTAACAGGGCAGTGCGAAGAGCATTCGCTATGTGCCCATGCTTATGCCTATGATTAAAAGTCTCGATCTATTGCTCTTCACCTTAGAAGTGTTAACCTATTAGAGATTTAACTGTTAGGTAAATCAAGCCACGAATGGTACTCACAGGGATGAGTGATGATAACGCCCATTAGCAGATGTCGCCCATTAGCAGAGATTTGGTCACCAGGTTCGCATGGAGAGCCTGGCCAAAGCTCTGACAATAAGTGGTGGGAGGCTGTCAAAGTGTTCTGATTTGATCCTATAGCGACCAGGCGACCTACTATTCTTCATCGGCTGAGGCGTGCCTTATGCTTCATGGAGTCACAAACCTTGCTGAGTAGCGGTCCTAGTCTAACAGCAAGAAAAGTGCCAAAAATTTCATCTCGTTATGGAGAAATGCCTTTGATCGGTCCCACTCATTGAGTGAAACATATCAGAGTGTCAATGCTTGGTCTTGAATATCAATGCCATTAAGATTCATTTGGTAAGTGGCTCTTGCTATCTGAACACCTACGGTCTCTTCTTAATCCGTAACCTACTACTAAGGTGCCATCGAAACACGGAGGAGGTAACGGATCCTGCGGCTCTCGCCTTCTAAGGCTCTTATCAGTTCCTCTAGATTGTTGTTACTTCCTATTACCTATCAACGGTGTTCCCATCCTGCCACCTACCATCTGTACTCCTACCGAATTTCAACGCTCTAAGCCCACGTGAATAGGAATTATGAATGCCGGTCAAATATACACACACACATACATACACACACAGACATACACACAGACACACACAGACACACGCACACACCTACAAATCAAACGACACTCAGCAAATTATATGTAGTAGGATAATTCGAAACGCTAGACCCTCAAACACAAAGTGTCTCATAATGAAGAATTGCTCGAGGTGCGCATTTTTATTATTATCCCGTTTTTGGTTGTCTTTCTTCGGGCCATTTTTCAGAGTCTGAAGTGTCATGCAAGTGAGTCGAGAGACACATAGAATCAACAAGACGAAAAAATTTTAATGTGTCAGGTTCTCTGTACTGCTTCAGTGTTTTTCAAACGATCGAGTGCTCGAATGTTGTGCAAAAAACTTCTTAAAAAGTAAAATTGTTTTCACTATATCATAGTAATCGACTATAACATACGTCGTACATGCGAAATTACGAACATTACTCTTTTACTCTGAGTAGAGCCCGTTTGCCGTCGCCTTGGAGTAAATGAGGTCTCGGTAGGGCATGGTATAGTGAAGTACGGGTCCATACACCGTCCGAGAGTGAAGTTTTGTATATAACTCGCCGAGCTTGTAAAACTTTTGGACCACGTATTGCGGTGAAATAATAGCAGGTTAAAGCGTCAAGTCAAGACTAATTCTTTAAAGGTACAGTTCATGATAATTTTGGGTAATCCAAATTATGACGAAAAATGGAAAAAATGGAAGATAAGAGGAAAATAGTGTGATGAAGGCGAGGAAAGCGCGTGAATCGATGTTTCGAAAGTGAAAAAAAGCTTCGAAAAAGTCCTGTTATAGGGGGGGGGGGGGGCTGGACAAGAATGTGACCAGAAAAATGAAGAAGAATGGGGCGTTTGGACGAGCTAGACAATGTGTGTCATCACGTATGTGTGGGTTCTGGTGTGAATAGCTGACTACAGTGAGCAAAAATGTCCTATAAAGTTCATTCCCTCATAAGCATGAGTTAAGAAAAAAACCAGGACCAACAAAAACAGAACACCTTTTCCAGCCTCTTGAGATAGAGAATTAGAATAAGGATCGCAGCAGCAAAAAGAATAACAGAGAATAAAAGGAGAGAAGGAGAGAAATATCGACTCATCACTAGGCGATCAGCTGATTGCGTGCTGATAGTGTGAGTCCTGGCGCGATTATTACGATCTGTATCGTCCCACGGTCGTCTGACACATCATCGGTCGAGATTCGGGGCACCCGCTCCATCCGGTAACGGGGCTCCCACTACGCCCTGGCTGTTGAGTTTTGGAACCCGACAGCGTCCTCCCCGTTACCCTTGGGGGCAACTGGCTATTCCTAGGAGGAGAACTCAGAGACCATTTTTACCGTGACTTATTTGGGTTGCATGAGAGTGTTGCTCATTTACTTATGATTTTTGTCTCCGCGCAAGCATTTCAGCAGTTTCAATGGAGAATTGCTTGGCAATCGGATGACAAACAGTCGCCAATTCCTAGATTGTCTGCCAAGGCCAAGGAACGTAGAACCTGTCTGATCCTACGGACAATTTTTAATTCTCTCTATCATGTAATCAAGAACAAACTTACTTTTAGCAAACACCGTTTTCCGATATCACTGGATAAAGACTTCCTTATTATACAGGTACGGGATTACGTCTATAGACAAAGAAAGCCAATACAGGATTCGAAGTTCAAGAATGGTTGGATCTGACAGTGACAATTAGGAAAAGAAAGGAAAACGCGGCTAAGCTGCTTGATTGCACTCAGGATGGGACACGATTGATTGATTTGATTGATTGATTGATTATAATTCGAAACACAACATGATTTGACCAATTCCTGCTATATCATACGCGCCTGCCAGCGTTTTGATCCACCCAGTTCAAATGGCAACCATTATACGGAGAAGTTGCGGGCAGTCGCTTTTTAGATAGTGGAGATACTAACGTAATCTCTTGAGAGCAAGATTCATCATTGCGATAAAATGTGTGCCTAACGTAGGCTAACCCTCCTGATTCTGAAAGTCATGCTTTAGACAGATGAATCTCGTTTTATGATATCCTTTGTGTGGTTATCACGGAGAAGATGAAAGTTGTTTTGACACTGTGCTTCATTCTTTTCTTATGTTCATCGCCGTTAGTGAACAAACCAGAAGTGAGGCTATTTTTCAGAGGCAATAATTCGAGCTAAATCCGAACGAGCTAAATCCGGAAGTGACCCCCTAAAGACAGTGTTCATGTAAGCACTGCTATTCTACGGTGACTTGAAGTACCATACAATATATAATATAATAATAACTATATTCTATATCTTTTATTCTATTTATCTAAACTATTTATATCTGTGATATAGCTACTATATATTATATATTGGATATAATATCTATTATATCTAATATATAATATCTACCAGTTTGGCTATGCACGCTAACGCGCGCAGTATATTTGGACGGCCACTTATCCACGATGGAGCCATTCAGCGGAATGTTGGATAATCAGTATAAGATAGTTCTCTCTAGATTCGGACGCTGAACTGCTGAGAGCATCACGATCGATATATTTGAGCAGAGTCATTAGTGGTTGATCATAGCTCCGTCCACCTTAGTGCAAACCCTTCCCACAATAAACTTGACCACCCTTCTTTTGACTGCTCCAAACCATTTTTTCCGCATTCCAGAAAGTTTTTGAAGAGATGAGTTTTTGGTCCTAGCCCCACTTCCATGTGCCAGCTCCGCCTCCTTCGAGGACTTAACTACATTTGTTCCAATTCCTCCTACCACTTTTTTCCCGCGTTCTAGAACGTTTCTGAATAGAGTTATAAATTTTCGATCTAAGCCCCGCCCGCTTTGGTGCTAGCCCCGCCCACTTCGAAGATTCGGCCACACTTGTTCCATTACCTCTAATCACTTTTTTCCCGCACTCTAGAACGTTTCTGAATAGAGTTATGAATTTTGATCCGAGCCCCGCCCACTTAGGTGCCAACCACGCCCACTTTCGGGATTTGACCACAATTGTTCTTTTACACCTTGACACCTTTTTGCCGCATCCCAGAACGTTTCTGAATAAAGTTATAAATTTTTGATCTAAGCTCCGCCCACTTTGGTGCCGACCCCGCCCACTGTCGGGATTTGACCACATTTATTCTTTCACACCTTGACACCTTTTTGCCGCATCCCAGAACGTTTCCGAACGAAGTTACACTCATTTTTGAAAAGTAGCTTTCACCCCAACGCACGCCCCGCCCCTCGTGGGCGGGGCTTCGCTATACTTATGCGTGCTGAGCACGCATAAGGTCTTACTCACTCTTTTTATTTTTTTTTCCTGGCCTCGACGCCTTCGTTAAACCGAGTTATGAATCTCTGTGGGAAGGACCGCCCACTGCGAAAACGCTCCGCCCACCGCCGGTAAGTTTCCTTTATTTTGATTGTTGACCCATCCCTCACCTTTGCACATTTTTCCCGGTGTCTGGAATGTTATGAGACCGAATTAGAAGAATTCACCCATGACCCCGCCCAATTCCGGCGCATGCCCCGCCCCTTGGGGGCGGGGCTCCGCTAGGCTCATGTATGCTCTGTTGCACCTACCCTATGCTCAACCCATTCCAAACTTGACCCGACTTCTCCAGGTGCTTCTTCACGTTATATCGAATTTCCGTACAAACAAACAAACAGACAGACAGACAGACAGACAGACAGACAGACAGACAGACAGACAGACAGACAGACAGACAGACAGACAGACAGACAGACAGACAGACAGACAGACAGACAGACAGACAGACAGACAGACAGACAGACAGAGAGAGACAGAGCGCTTTATATATAGTAAGGATATTCGGAAGAGTGGACTCTTGAAAACAAATTCTGTGGATACACAGGACTCTGCTGATATGCACTTCTGCTGCAATACGCCCTTCATCCGTTGTAGTTGAGATGAGAAAATGACGCATTATTCTGAATTGGCTTCCAAAGATTGACCTGGCAACGCCGAGTGCTCCTCATACAAACAAAAAAGGCCATAACTCTGTTGCACGAAACCACAAACAGTTCACACAGATGAAGAACCAACATTTGTTAACCTTCGGTTGATATCATTGAAATTTCTATGCAGGGCGAAATTGCCATGCAGAGTGTTTATACGTTCAACTGGAAGCAGAGATCCAAGTTGTGCAGGAAAAAATGTGGAGTTCACCATGTGAAAATAGAAGGTCAAGGGAAGAAGCTCTGGCTTGGTAGCATTTCAAAGCAAAAGTAAGCAACTACGGAGATGCGATTCTGAAAAGAACTATGGGAAATCATTTTCCGAAACTGTCAGCCCCCGAGATATACTGCACCAATAGCTTCTCTGGCGAAAGCGAAGACGGCAATGGCCTGTAAGGTTGCTGTTCCATATATCGTTTAGATCTTCTGATTTTATATTTTTCGTTCCTTTTTCTAACGCGCTGATTTAGGACATGCTGTAATTTATAGGCTCGACATATTGATAGGCAACTTTGGAAAATATGAATTCAGGCCTTTGCACTATCGATATAACAAGTGGATTGTTGCGACCCCTGTCGAATCTGTTTGAATACGACTTGTTTCCAACCCAGAATGTATGATTTGTGGTTCGAGTGCAACCGTCTTTTTTTTTTGAGATTGCGGCTAACCCATTTTTCTTCAGTCCTCTATAAAGGTCTAGGTGGTTTTTGCCCAATGCTGATAAGACACAATAAGACAACTGTTGCTACGCTCAATTCAAAACTATTCAACCACTAACACTCATTCGAATACTTGTGATACCTCGAGAGTAGGTATGGTCCCAGGTTAAGTCTCTGTTGGAATGGCGGTGTAGTATTGTTTCGAATGGCACCACTAATTACGGTTCAGAAGTGATTGCCACTTCTCTATTCGTGAATGTCCGCATGATTTCCAAAGAAAAGTTAGCCTCACTACATTCCACAAGATTTCTAATTTTTATCTACCTAAAGTCTCCGCATGTTTCCAGACGTAGGTACACAAGTGCATCTACGTCTTCTTTACGCCGTCCAACGCCAACATCAATTATGACTAATGTGGCTTTGCGATCTTTCAATCTACTTAGCAGACATGTGTTGCCGAACCAATGCGTTGCCTAACCTCTATGATATCTATTTTTTGAAGAATTCTTTCCGGGAAGCGTCTTGTAGGAGACAATTAGGTATTTCCACTTCATATTTCTCTATTTCCAGCTTGCACCCTCCACACTTCAGCGTCAACGGGTGAACTTTTGACGCTACTTCCAACTATGTTCAACAGACTAGAAAGTAAAGTAGAAGTAGAAATAACAGTTCTTCAATCCCTCCAGGGTCGGTTAATTGGTGTCAGGCTAGCCTAAAAGGATAGAATTAATGGTTTTTACATTGGCTAGCCGTCGCAATTCATTGTATAGTCCACAACGCATCCAAAACGTCACTACGATCCCGAATGGAAGTCGAATGCAGTGTCGCATTCAGAAAACGGGATTGATCCGCGCCAAAACTTCTATTCTTAGAATTTAGGCATTTTCGATGTTTCATGTTAACTTGCTTATAATTCAATTATCTCTCTGCAATGGATATTACCTGATTCACTGCTTTGTTACTGAATTCCCACTATGTACCGAAGCTGCTTTGTTCATACTCCCACAACAAGAAACAACCTCGGTCTTTATCTGAGTGAGGAACGAGTCTTCGTATAATGCACAAGCAGTCAAATCGTAGTCAAATTCATAATGCTATGTGTTTTGCATCCCATTATAATGCCTGCTTCTGAGCTTGTGTAAACGGAACTAGAGATGAAGCGCAGTAGCAATATCCTGCATCTAAGGACTTTGCGCAGGAAACCTCTGCTAATCAAATGCACGCCTTACTACGATGTGAAGCACATTCGACTTTCCTTCCCAACGACATTTCAGAACACTTTCACGGAAGCACGGAAGAAATATACTTCTTTTGGGAGGGAGCGTTCGGTCGTTCAAAAATTTATTTCTGGTTTTGGCTTGACGTTCTTAGGAATCACGCTGCAATCTTGATCTTGCCAACCGTTGGCGAGCTCATAATGGTTATGAGGGCATTTTCCGTGCTCGATTTTATTTCGTTTATCACACAGTTCTGTAGATAGCTTGCCACTCAGAAATAATTTCCGTGAACGTATAGGTTATCCATGGGTTACTGAGCAACTTTAGTTTTTTTTTTCTTTCTTCAGTGGATCATTCTTGAATGCCACCATTTCAGAGGCGGAGACGGAGTGGGGTTATCTTATGAATTGGAGATATGATCCATCGATATGATTCAGTTGTAGTGACTGTATATTTTTTTCAACAATGCACTGCGTTGTTGTGATCATCTTAACTCCTTTGAAAAATGGGAGCCAACACTTTCGCAACTCGCTCTCTGATCGTGGAATTACATACACATCCGATAAAGTCTCGAGAAAACGACGAACCAGGAAGCAAGCTCAACCAAATAACGAACATCTCAATAGGAGTGAAACTCTCATTCCTAAAGCTTGAAGAATTTTATATTGGGTGGACTCTACCACAAATAAAAAGATTCTCGCATTCTCACTGTTGGGTACATTCCACGGCTCATCACTTTGGTTTGACTAGTTCCTTTTCATTCGCACTCTCGAATATGCTGCTACTATTAGGTTGATGCATAATTATTGCGAATTTTTTCCTGGCTTCTTTGCTCTCGATAAAATTAAACTTTCGATTTTGGGGTCTTTGTAGAAATAATCTTCTCGCTTTCCTTAACAAAAATATGTCCAGAAAGTCTATCTCATAAACGCCACATTATGCTCTATTACTTCGAGAAATATTGGAAGGCGGCCCACTCACAACGTTATCTCAGCGAACTTCTCGGCGATGTAACAGTCAGCCAAAGCCGAACAAGGAATGGAATCTGCTTCTGCGGTCACCCTATTCACCAACAGATACTCCTATGGATTGTCACGTCAATCGCCCTTTCAAAAATTGGTTAACGAACACAACTTTCGACGAAGCGAATGGTTTGAAGGCCAACGTTAAAGGCACCGTTCGCAATGATTCAATGGGCGGGTGTGTCGATGATGTGTCCGCCTCTCATTCGATGTCACGTCAGACAGTCAGACGTGGCGTCGAATGAGAGGTGGACACGTCATCGACACACCCGCCCATTGAATCATCGCGAACGGTGCCTTCAGGGCGTGATCGTCTCCAAGAATCGTAACTTCTTCGCCTGTGGAATCCGACCGCCTAGCAAAGGGGAAGCAGTGCTTGACGTAGATGGTGGATATGTTCCGGAACAATTATTTGAACATGGCTTGGCTACATATTTCTATCATTCCTTCAAGTAAAGTTTGCTGAAAAAAATCCGCAATAATTATGCATCAACCTAATACCAAGCTTCCTATATTTCGAATAAGTCTATGCAACAATTTCTTAACTATGTTAATGCACATCTCAGATATGTTGGTGTTCAACTATATGTTATATGTAGGCGACTACAAATTAAGCTTCCTTTATCATTTAGTGCAAGCTCAATTATGTTCCCTATCAGTTCTACTGGAAATTCGAGTTTAAAGGCGTGATTCAAAATGAAAATTGCATCCTATCGCGGAATGCTTCTTACAGCCCTAGAGATTTGCATGTCTCATTCACCACAAGCATTCATTATCATTCATGTTTATAGTCAACTCCAAATAGGATTCAGATCATTAAAGCCTAGAAGAAGCAGTCTCATATCCACAGCTTTCTATACTTTGCTATTCTAATTTCGTGGTTAATCTTAGGTAACGACCATTTCTTCTGTTATTTGGAGAATGTATGACGATTCTCCATTACACTCTTGGTGTGGCATGAGTATATTTTAGGTAGTCTGTTTTAATACACCCATGGATGTCAAGTCAATTCAAAAAGAATTGAAGATTTCTTCAAATGGGACTGTATTTTTTCACTGCCGCTCGAAGAATTAAAACTTACAGCTACGCAAAAAAATAACTAACTATCCCTATCAGAAAACTACTGTGAGTGCGACTTGTTGTCTTTTAGCAACTGAGTTACCATAAACTATTAAAAGCTCAGCTTCAATTAGGGTAGAAGAAAGTCTTCCTGCGAACTTGGTAGTTCTAGAAATCCAGTAGAAAGGTCATACTATGGCATGCGCAGAAAATAATTTGGCGTAGTAATAGGGTGACCAAAAACCCACAAGTATCTAGTATACTATATTCTGACAAAAGCACGTGCATCAGCAAGGCAAAAAGTAGTTAGCATACAAATATTTCGCATTACGTAGTGATTTGAGCGCCTTGCTTATGCGATTATTATGGTCATAGAAACATGGCAACTCGTATTACTCATCGTCCTTTCACATAACCAACCTGGCAATGATGACCGTTCAAGCACCAATGGTTTCGCTTACCTCATGAAAGGGTCTATTCTTTGGACGTCACTTTGAACGACTGTTATCCCAATTTCTTCACCAGGTTCTTCGTGCCCTATAGCGAGATTCGCAGTGCAAGTGTTGACCAAGTTCAAGAATACTGATGTTCTAATTCATTAATTAAACATTTGCTGATGTTTAACAAATTCAAAAACAATCTTTAAATATTTTAGAAAATCTTGGATGACTTATATACGGAACACGGTGCACTAAATATTCTCTCAGCGACCGTAAGAAGAGTATTATTAAACAAAATCATCTGTAATGTTTGCCGATTACTAGACATTGGAGATGCTTCCCTTCGCAATGTTTGCACTGATGCGCTTCTGACAAATGTTCGGCGCATAGTAGTCAAGGTTCGAAAGTGCATCGAACGGATATGAATCCAAACACTTCGAGACATACTAAACGTAGCGCTCCGGAGCAACTCGAAACTGACATTCCGAGAGAGAAAGGTGTAAGCAGTAGATGACTCGACAATCGAATTCTTGATGGAATCTTATCAGAAACAGAAATCCCATGTCTCCAAGATTGATGAGTAACGAGGAATCGAAGTCTTCCCGTCCTCCTGCTGGCTCCCTGGCTCTCAGCAGTTTGCTGCCGTTTGTCTAAATTTCCTATGCCTGAAGTTGTTGCCCGGCTTGTACAAGTGTGTACTTAGTTCAAAACCCTTTCTAAAATTTCATCTCGTTCAAGTGTGTATCATTGTGTACCAAATATAATTCACGTTCTGTGTATCATACAATTCCGGCAACTAGCCTCTTTAGGAGCACAGCTTTTGCCTCGAGAAGCTTACTTTGAAAAGTCGTAAGCTCTAAAAGGCAAATCTTCATAGCCGAGAACTGAGCACAATAATGTGCACCTGTTGTTGACCGCAAGTTCCCTCAAGTGCACTGACTACTACTATACCTTTTCCGAAGCTGTTTAAAGTTCTGTTCAGACTCAAATTGCGGTAAAAATGAGAATGAGCTACTATCGTCGGGACTCACTCCCAGTTCTTCGACCGACGCGTTCTGGAAAATTCATAAGTGCAGGTAACCCCCCCGGGAAGGTATTCAACGTGAAAGCCATGAATGCTACCAAGTACTGTAACTAGGGGAAGTATCTTAATGACTTTGATGCGGCGAAAGAGGTTCGAATAAATACAAGATTTATGACTATGTATTGTTGCCATAAATCAAAACAACTAATGCTCCTCGAATCAATTAAATGGACGATTGGCATTACGAAGAGAATACAAAATTGGGGGGGGGGGGGGAACGTGCGATTTACGCGTGACCCCATCAGAGCTTTTCGCGCGCGCAGCGCGCGACACCTAGCGCAGATTACGTACGAAATTTGATGCGAGCGTTACATGCACTTCAGCGGAAATAGACCAAACGAGATTTGACCAGTCCATGGCTCTACTACAGAATAGTACCCATCTCTCACCATAACAATACAGCCCGAAGATTTAATTCATAGGTCCACAATTTATCTGTCAATCGTTCAAAATAAGAGCTTTGGAATGTTTCGATCCTAATAAACATAATCTTTCTGTCAACGAGCATAATCGATACATTTTATACATGTCTTTCATAGACTTCTATTTTTCCTATTACGATGGTAGGCATGATGTTCTAGCGCCTCTCGTTCATAGCACCGCGCTACCGCAGGCCCGCCCTTCACGCGAAACGACCTCATCATATTGACGTGTGAATCACACCACACCCCAAAGAATAGTACCTCCAAGATCAGCAGGCCATTCGAATTTCGCAATGTGGACAAAACAGATAAGCATTCCAAATTTTCAGTTCTGATTCGAATAAAATTTCTTGGCCATGGTCGGCTTGACCATGGTCGTCTTACCCTAAATCCCTTTGTTATACTAGCAGACCAATCATAGAACTCAGAGGAGGATTCATCGCGCCATTTGCAAGTAAAGTTTTGTTATTCCATCGGTTGATTCCGCAACTTTGACCGTTTTTGTCATAATACGGACCTCCATCACCTGACCAGGCTGAGCCCCAGCAAGTACTAGCACTATTTCGGCAAGCATTGCATGGCATTTTCTGGGCTCTGAAAATCAAACTCACAGTCTTTTCAAAGTGCTAATATAAAGAGTCTTTCCTATGATGATCTTCTATGATGTTCAATTTTTGTTCCATTTTTGAAGATCAACCATCGATTCTTCTCTTCACTGCGTTGAACCGACTGGGAAAATTTTCATTTTTATCGTGCATTTTCAGATGGCACGATTAGCGAAGGAGAACATATTACTTATTTTCACGGTAGCTGGTGTAGTAGCTGGAATCCTCTTGGGTATTACACTTAGAGACCCAGATGTGAGATGGAGCAAACGTCATTTAAGCTACTTACGATTCCCGGGAGATGTGTTCGTTCAAATGCTCAAGATGCTCATCCTACCACTAATTATGTCGAGCATTATGTGAGTTCTTATTTGATATTATCGTTATTTTGTCATAGAAATTCCGTAGATCCGGGCTCTCTGGAGTTCTAACTCTCCTTTGACTTCCGAATGAAATCAGCTTTTTGCTTGCCTGCATTCTAATTCTCATCCCTTTTTTGCAGCATCTAGTGTCGTGCACCCTTTTCCCGCACCCACAAGGCGAACAAGGTGACATGTCATAATGGATGGATCCCACTCTCAGAATTCCACTCTGGATCTGTGGATCCAGAGTGGAATTCTGAAAGTATAAATTAATTGTGGATAGCCCATGCAGATGCTTCTGAGTCCTTAATAATCTCAAACTTTCTTACAGTACAAGCTTGGCTTCTGTCGATCCACACACAGCAGGTAAACTAGGGATGATATCTCTACTCTACTACTTCATAACAACCATGATGGCTGTGATATTGGGTACGTTTGCAACTAATAGCTTTCTCGCTTGCAAAAAGTCTGCGTACGCGATGCGCGGTGTTCTATGCAATAACGCCTCGAAGTTCGAACTTCAAGTCAGTAGAAACACTTTTTTCTCATGCTCAGTATAACTACAGTCAAAAACTATAACATGATTGAGCTTCCAAGTGAGAAGCGCTTCCACAACATTGTCTTGGAATTCAGCGCCACCTAATTCTTATGAAATTGTACAACTTCAATTGGAAAGGATAAATTTAGTTGAAGTGATAGAACTACTGAGAGGAGCATGAATCTTTTTATTGTTTTGGCTTTTCTCATGATCATAGTAAGTTAGCTATTCAGGCATAATATTAGTGGTGATGATACAGCCCGGTAAATGGATGGCTACGAATATAGAAGAAATTGTTGGTGAAGTTAATAAAGCACCATGCATTTCCACTGCAGTCGACACTATACTTGATCTCGTCAGGTATAATTTAAGTAGCAATAAAGTAGTTAGTTCTAGAATTGACAAAGTTTTTTCTACCAGAAGCCTTTTTCCCGAGAATCTTATGGAGGCAACGTTCCGGTCTCATAAGGTGTGCATGAAATTCCTCAATGGGTCTATACAAGTGAATCCGGATGTTGTTCTGAAATTGAGTACAGGTTCGCAATGCCATTCACTTTGGAATGTTACAATTGCAGATGCTTTGATAATGGAAAAGGCATTACTGAAATGACTGTGAAAGGTAATCTAAAAATGCTACCACATGAGTTAGAATTAGCCGCTAGTTATTGCTCAGAATGTAGTTCAAAGGACTGCGCTAGAGATGCGACCTCGCATCCCACGCTACATGGGTCATCTGAGTGTTCCGGAGTTCCATTCTCCCTAAATTACTGTGCTGGTGGCAGATCTGTCTTACATATATAACACTGACCTGTACAACGACTGGTTTTCGCTGGGGGTATGCCCATTCACGTACAAATCTAATTACTTCGCAACTTCTTAGCATCTCCACTCACTTGCCTGTAGGATAGCCTCGCTTGGTTGTTTGGCTGCTGACCTCTCTGCCAAACCTTAGAAACTTCGTCACATTCGGAAATATGAGAAGTAAATCTGAAGCAAAACTAAAAATAAATATGCAACACACAAAATATGCAACACTGAGAGTTGTGGAAGTTGAAATAATCGTATGGAAAATCATAGGAAAAGGTAAATGGATTGGTCGTATCGCGGGGAACATTCATTCTCTCAAGTATGCTGATTAATTAACACACAATGACGTTTCACATTTTCTCGACACTTTGTACCGGTATGTTTCGACGCTATCAAGAGGTCATTCAAAAGTATTCAAACATACGGATGAAAGCATTATGATGAAAGCATTATCAATAATCTCTGTGGTTGACACCGCATGAGCACAATGTCTCACTTGCATTGCTCTGAATTCCAGCACAGCGCCTTCTCTGGCTTCAACTCAAGGTTAGCTGCCCGCTGCTCCTTCTTATTCCTACATACACATACTTGTTTTTAGCTAGCCCATCACAATGCACTGTGCCACCACTACTTTACGCACCTTCGCCCCTTTCACCAAATGCACATTCCCTTTCTGCTTTCTAGGATGCTGTAGCTCCAAACTCTTCTCATTTGACCTCAGTACACGAAACTACGTGAGCTTTGTATGTATACCAGAACCCCTCGTTTCCAGAAACCCTGAGCGCGGCTACAGCCACCCAAATCTGGAGCACAAACAATAACTAAAATGTAACAAATTGGAATCAGCGGAGCATGATAAACCATATGAAGAAAGTAATGAATTGACTATAATGAAAATAGAGTGCACCATTCCACCTTAACTTGAAGCTCATCAGTGGTTTGGGGTTAGTGGGCAAAGGAATGAGTGCAATGCATCATTTAATACGGCTAAACAAAGAACAAAATGGAAACTAAGTTGCACTATGAACAGTAATTATTAGATAAGATTTCTATAATTTCTTAAACGAAATGGGTAGTGATATAAAGATGGTCCTTCATAGAATACTTGTAACGAACAAGTCCATTTCTGCAAATGCAAACATATGCTGGCGGGTGCTAGGAAGTATGGGAAGGGATCATTACATACTAATTTACCAGATATAATTTTCATTGTTATTATGTTACTATTGTATTATTACTGTTGTTATTATGTTATTTGTGTCATTATTACTAGTATTACACATTTCAAAATTATCCTCACTTGCTTAGTGTGGTCTGGTTTTGGAGCAACTGTAGCTGCGTAAGGTTTCTGAAAAAAAGGATCTCGGTATATAAAGCTCACAATGATTTCGGGTGCTGAGGATAAATGAAAGGAGGATGAACCTACAGCGCTCGAGGAAACAGAAAGGAAATGTGCAAGTGGAAGGAATGACGGTACATAGTGATAGCTGAAAATTAAGTAAGGGGTGCCAGCGCCTTTTTGGGCTCCGCTTCTCTGTCACCTCCTCTTTTCCAAAGTTAGCGAAGGAACTGCAGTGTGGGTGAGCCATTTGGATGTTCAATTCTTATCAAATCCCAGCTTTTCGCTCGAGATAATCAACTCACCCTTCCCGAAGCTCCTCCTCTTCTGAAAGTTAATGGAGGAGCTCCGGCCTGGGTTAGCCAGTTGCGTGGAGGGCCAGCTGAATACAGGGTTCGCTATGAGTAAGAAGGAATAGGAGCAGCCAATCCCGAGTGAAACCAGGGAAGGCAGTGTGGAAGAGTAATACAACTGAGGCACTGTGGTTATGTCATTTTCATCTCCATGTTTGGATACCTTTAGCTGAATTCCTGACGGTGTACAAACACAGAGAAACAAAGTTCCGAAAAGAGTGTGAAAGGTAAGCAACGACTGGTTCGAATTCTCTGCTACGAATGAGATTTCGTGACCTCCCATTGCCTGATATGCTTCAATGGAGGAGGGTGACTGCATGACGCCAGGCGTTATCTATCTGATCAAGTGCAAGGTTTGCGAGAACGAATATATTGCGGAGACTGAGCACCCCTGTGTGCTAGGGTCAAAGAACGCCTAGGTGGCTTATATCGGGCAAGGCTGGAGACCCCTTGGGTGCTCACCGCATAGAGCCCTATGGAGGTGCGGTGTCCAAAACTGCAGTTAGGGTCCTGTTGTTGAAATCCCTCCCTTCGGCGCGATAGACACTTGAAGCATTCTTCATCGGCGCCAGATGCCCAGAATTGAGTAGTGAGGACGAGTGCCATGCGAGGGTGAAATTACGGAATCACCTCAAGAGGGAAAGGGCATTTCATCTAAAGCCACCCTGAAGTGTGTGAGTCAGTTTAGCGGTGGTCGATGACAAGACCGGTCGTTTTTTAAGGTGGGTGGAAAGTGTTTGTTATGCCTATTTGTAACGCTGGATCTGAAGAACTATTTCCAAAGTTCTATTGTTGTGTGAGGGATGGATAGCAAGTACCTTTGAGTTGGTAGACTCTGACGAAGGCGAAAAAGACTATGCATAAGTCGAATAAGAGTTTCTTCATCATCTTTGTCACAGGCTTTATCGAAAGTCTCACGAGATCTGTGCGAAACCATGCTAAGATTTATTGAGAGTCAAACTTGGACGCTTAGTGCGGAAGCCCTTTCTTTGTTTACGAGTTTGCCTGCAGGGGCTTTAGAGAATGAATGCTTTCTGCAACTCAATGGTTTTCCTGTGATTAACTTACTTCCACAGTGTCCAGTATTGCATACTTATGTTCACATATTGTTTGTTTTTTAATTTGATTTGATTTTTCTTCAGTCAAATTTCGCGAATTTTCTAATTCATACTGTAGCAGCTAGGTCTGGTCTGGCAGAGAGGTCAGCATTCAACCTATTGTGCGAGATCATCCCGCAGGATGCGAAGAAGGTGCAAACTATAGTATAGGGTGCGGCATGAGCATGGCAACAAAGTGATTGTCTGCAGAAACCGTATTCACATTGATACATGATGCATTCTTATGAACTGTTCACTATACATTGCATCAACAAACTGAAAGCATCAGTCATCTGCTATAGCTTCGACTACTCATCGACAGTGGCACGCAGGGTTTCCTGAGGAAATTCAATCCGCGCTTTCCCCAATATTTCGTAGAAATGGTGGTGTTTCCTGAAGCCCAGACTTCACAATCCTGTATGAACTATACCCACCGACCTATTCGGTTGGGGGCAGGGAAATTCGTATGCCATTTAGAAGAGGTGAAATAATCGCGATAATTATTTTCTCAGCGCCAGTCTTGATCATTTTCCATTCGTGAACAAGTGCGCCGTAGTTCCCAAATCGTGCCCCTAGAATAGTGGTGATCCTTGCAGTATTCGCAAAAATGTTCCCTTCCAAGATTTTCTGCTCAAATTATATTTCTGTCGATAAAAATAAGCGATATTGCTTTGTTGGCACAGATTTCAGCCGAAACATTATGAAAGAGGGAAAATGGCTGAGAGAAGTGATTTGACCCTTTTCAACGGCCTCGGCACTTGTAGTGAGAAAGCACATGCACTCTGTGACCTGAACATTTCTTCCACGCTGAACATCTTTCGTCAGAAAAAAGTGTGTCGAAGCGCAAAGGGGGGCAAGTAGGACACGGCATTTTTTCTTCCTCTCGGACTACTTTTCGTCAAAAAACTTGTAAGCTTTTTGAAATCTATTTTGACACGATTATTTACTCGAAGAGGACCTTCCCTATCGCAGTAGAACCCACTCCAATCCGACAGTCATTTTCTCGCGATTCTGCAGGTTTCCTAGCGTAATTATTTCCATGCAGTAGCAAAAGGGATCATCTCTGATCCCGAAAAGGGATCAGAAATGTTAATCCTTGATCTGTCAATAATCGCAATTCAAGAAACTGTCATGCGAGAAATTTCGAAACGACGGATGATCCCGGAAAAGGACTCACCAAATGCGCGCAAAGACAGAATGGCTGCTGGATGATTGCGAGGTTTTTTTTTATAGAAACTGATGAATTGAGAGCACCGAAGCAGACATGTGAGCTAAGGTATTTGATAGACATGAGGGAAGGTGCAGGTTTATAAAAGCCCCTCAAATGAGGAAATTGCGGACTTAAAAATTGTTATCATATTTATAACGCACCGTATAGTTAGACGTGTACGTGAATAGACACACCCCAGAAAGGTCAGTAGCTAACCAATTGAGAGAGTCCAGCCCACAGGCGAGTGGGTGGATATGAGAAGAAGGTGTGAAGCAGCAGGTTTGTACGCGAATCTCGATTCCTCTCCGCAAGCCATTGTACGCAACGAAAGTACCATCGCAACGCCACGCACTTATTCTTCGATATTCCGCAGAAAACTGTTAGGAAACACTAGTTAATTATTCCTTAATCTTTTCCCCAGAACGTTAGGCTTCATAAACGTGCACAGAAAGATAAATAGATTAGCATTAGTTTGCCCATTGTAGCTCAGATGATCATTTTCTGCAGAGCATGATCGCTAGCCCTTACCTGGTAGAAAAGCTCGCCGATTGCATTGAACAATGCTTTGCTCAAAAAGACGATGTATTGTCATTTAATACAAAGAAATGATGTAAGTTCTGCGAGGTGGGGATCGAATAACGTGAATACGTCAGCATTTACAATCCATTCAATCCCATCAAAGATGGAATCATTCGAACTCAACATCAGCCTTAATACCATGGACGGAAGTGGCGCAGATCTTGAAAGCGTTGTTTATAGGAAACAGAACCTGCCTTAGCAACACAAAACTTTTATCACTTCAACGTCGTTCAATTGCCACCGCGTCCCGTAAAAGGAAACGATGTACGTTACACATGGTAGAGTTGACCAATGCAATGGTTTATCCCTTTGCTTTGAGCTGCAGTTTGTTTCGGCTGTACATTGGGTTGTCCGGAATGTTTCTGCCGATTTTGAACACCCATATCAAGTGTTTTGAAAAAGATCAACGGCATAACACATAGAGTTATATATTTTCCGGAAGTGTAGGTCTTCCCCTATATCTCTTTTTGGACTCTGTTGATATTCCTTGATATTTCTTTGTATAGGGATTGAGGAAAAATGAAAGACAATCGCTTGCTTTTCGCCATCAAATGCTTTTCTTCTATCGCAAGGGAAAGAACGCAGCTCAGATCGCGAGAAAGATCTGGGGCGTTCATGGAGAGGATCCTTCACATTAGCGTTCGTGAGAGGTTCGCAAAAATTGAGCGGGGTGAATTCAAGCTCGAAGATCGGCAACGCGCAAGGAGGCCATCATCACTTGAATAGGGCCAAATCAAAATGTTAATCGAAAAAGATCGCCACATCACTACTCGTGAAATAGAAGGAAGGATTGCTCTAAAATCAACCATCTATGGCCATTTGTCGGGACTTCGTTTTGTTAAACGCCTCTATGTTTGGATACCTCCCAATCTGAGCGAGCGCAACTTGATGGACCGTGTCTCCGTGTGCGACTCGTTGCTCAAATGGAACAGAAATGAGCCGTTTCTGAAACGCATGGTAAGTGGGGATGAAAGGTGGATCCTGTATAACAATGTGGAGCATAAACGAACGTGAAGCCTGCCCAGTGAGCCACAAAAAGCCAAAGTCCGTGTGCGGATGGTTATGCTGTGCTGCTGGTGTGAGTGGAAGTGAACAATCTATTATGAGCTGCTGCCGCATAACCAGATAACCCCGGGAAGATACTGTAGTCTTCTGGACAATTATAAGGCAGCGATAGACCAGGAGCGCCCAGAACTGGCCAGTCGTAAAGGCGTTGTCCTCCATCAGGACAACGCCAGACCCCACGTACCTTCGGCCACTCGTCAAAAATAACTGGAGCTTGGGTGAGGTGTCTCACCGTATCTCCCATATCTTCCGGATATAGCGCCATCAGACTACCACCTGTTCAGGTCTCAGCAAAATTCCTTGAGTGGAAAATCATTCGATTCATTGGAGGACTGCAAAACGCATAAGTCTACAACCTTCTATGGAAGTGGTCTCCAGAAAGATTGCAGACCATTGTAAAGCAAAATGGAGAATACTCTGTTTGATAAATGGATTTGTTCTTCTAGAAATTTTCACATAAAATCGACTCAGAAATCGGCGGAGAGTCTCCGGATAACCCAACATATACCAGTTGGACTATGCACGCTAATGCGTGCATTATATATCCATGAACTACGATGGAGTCATTCAGATAATCCCCCAAATTTGATTCGTATTCTCACCCCCCCCCCCCCCACCCAGATTTGATTCTTATTCTTTCAAACACAGGGTTGACTGTTTCTCATTACACCTTTGATGAGCAATTTCCTATAGATAAATCCAGGAAAAATTTAAGGTGTAGGTGTTCATGGTGACTATAAGCCTGAAAAACCCTTCACTCTGAATTATTATACTTCACTGTATAATTTCCAGTAATGAAACTTACCCGTCTGAAGCAGTATCGTGTGTACGAGGCATGAAAAATGTTCTTATATGCTTCTTGTGTAAGACTTGGAAAAGCTTGTAATATGTAATGCACGCACGTAACCCATCTGATCTAACGATAAAAAGCAAAACTGGAAAAAGTCAATAAGGAATAATAAACAATAATAAATGAGGTCCCACATACAAGAACTGCTCGCATACTGAGTTGTTTTCAGAGGAGCGTGCCGCCTTTACTGAACTGCCGGAACGAGTGACTTCGGATGGAATGAATATTCTCGGACTGGTTATGTTTAGCGTGGCACTGGGGATCACAATTGGATGGATCGGTGAAGAAGGTCATCCCCTGAAAGCGTTCTTCAAGAGTCTTGAGACAGTCAGCATGAGGCTGATTTCACTTGTTATTTGGTATTCTTTTTTGTTCTTGTTGTTCTATTGTTCGTATTGCTCTTTTCTTAACGGTCAAAACAAACCTTGCGCCCACGATGACGAAGCGCCCAAGATGTAGTTGAATGAAATTCCCTCTTGTGCATTTGCAATTTCCAGAATTTGCATTTCTTTATGATTGCAAGTAGAAGGTCTTTTTTGAATCAATTATATTTGAATCAAGGTTCTAGAAAAATAACAATGATTACTTACAGCGCTCACCTGTCGTTGAGGTTCTTATCAGGGAACATGTTTTGCTTACAAGGGAAGTGAAATTGAAGTTCCATTCGAATTCTATAATAGGATGGGGTTATCTAGTGAATCATGGAAAGGCGGAAACATAGATTACATGTATTGCACAAGACGCGTCTTCCGATTGACGCCGAGCTTCCCTCCTATTTAAAGAGAATTGTCAATATCGGCAAATCACCAGCTCCTTCTTTGGAACAAATGACGCATTTTGGAACACGAAACTTGAAAGAGGACCAATAGGGCAGGTTAGTGCTATTCAGAATGAATCGGTGCTCACGCCTGTAATTGGAAGCCTCAATCTGTTCCGTTCATCTTGAAAATGATGATCCATTGCTGGTGTAGCTGGTTAAACCAAATGTTCTCGCTGTCGCTACGCTCCTTGCGAGCGGAGTCTAGTTCTGCCACCTATCATCAGTACCCATCTCGCCTCCTGTACTCCTACCAAATTTTAGCGCTCTAGGTCCAATTTGGAATTCTTGGGCATCATAAGACGTCACTTTAGCTCCAGCGAGGTCATTCTCGATCACGTCCCACCACCCCTTTTTCGGGGCTCCTCGTGGCCGCTTACCCTTACAAGGGAGGTCTTTCAGGGAACGCTTTTTGAAAATGGTTTTTTGCATGGTGTAGGGGCATGAGCACTGAGTATAGAATTATTGTCCATTTCCGCTAAATGGCCTTCTGAATGCTAAAAAAGTAGTGAAAATAATTTTGCCAGAAATTGCCGTTTAAACCCACTAAGCATTGTTCGTTTCATTCATGGCGTCGATTGTCCGCACAGTAGAAGGGGCCAGTGGAGGCGACATTGAAAATAACGTGAACGGTAGTCAAAAAAGGGACTCACATGTTGAGAAGTGCGGTGAAGTTTCATATATGTAGGCTCTTCACGGTTGAGCTGTTGGCAGCGACGGATGGTGTGACGGATAGCGATATGGGCTTCGAGTAAGGACGACTAAGCTCGGTCGATGGTTCGGATCTCCAAGACTACTTCGCTTTTGCATTTTGTGCTGCCACTTCCAGATTGGCTCCATACTGCACCAGGGCCAAAAGCAAATGCCTGACTGGTCATGGTCATGACCAGGACCAGTTAAGCACATGACCTCTTCAAGCCGTGGAGCACTATCAGTGGGGGAGCTTCCAGGCTGAACACTCCCAGGAGTCCCCCATCCCCCCCCCCCAACTTCCTCACGTAGCTTTTTCATAGTTTGGCCCACATCAAGAGCTCATTCAGTCGGTAAAATGTTGGTAAAATGGTATGATATCATTTTGGTAGTCAAAAAATTCGATATCATGTCATCTGGTCTTTGAACATTGTATGGACAGTGCTCAGTCCCTACAATTCTTTGAATGACTTGGACAGTGATGGTTTGTTGTTTTATTTCAACTGAATTCCTTCAAAACTGATGAAAGGCTCATCTAATTTCGACGATTTCACCGTTTTTGCCTTAGCGTTGATCTCGGGCCGTTGAAGGGTTTTTGCCCGCTGTTCTGGTTGGTTACCTCCATTTGCTTCTCTCCTCACCATTACTCGACTTCACCAATGTCTTTCTTGATCGTGTCCTGCCAGCCCTTCATAGCAGGACGCGGAGTTAGGGGATCGTAGGTTGGGAACGGGTATCGCCCATCTAGTCATTAATCTAGTAATCCGGCGCTAGAGTGATTTCTTCAGGGCTGACAGCTTTTTATATCAAGCCTAATGCTCATGGATGCTTCAGCAGGAAGACGAGTTGAAAGAGAGTCTGATTTGTTTCCCACAGGAGTTCGGGGTTGACGCCCAGAGAAAGGTCGGAATCGGGGATCCTGTTATCTTTGCATTGACGAACGAGGTCGAGGGCAGCTTCCATCGAATAGTAACCATATTGTAGGATTTTGACCCCCATTACAACACTTATACAGTGTGAAATTAAGAGACACCTTTATACTCCTGGAAGTGATCAAGCCTGGAAACTCCTCCACTGACAGTGCTCCACACAACAAATTCTAAGGTAGATGTTATGTGCCTGGCTGGTCCTGGTCACGACCATGACCAGTCAGGCACTTGCTTTGGTCCTGGTGCAACATGGAGCCAATCTGGAGGTTGCAGCATAAAATGCAAAAACGGCAAAGCCTCGGAAATCCGAACCATCATAGTCGTCCTCAGTCGAAGCCCACATCGCTATCCACCACATAATCCGTCGCTGCTGACAGCTCAACCGTGAAGAGCCTATATGGAGCATCACCGCACTGTTCGACATGTGGGTCCCTTTTTTGACTACCGTTCACGTTATTTTCAATGTCGTCTCCACTGGCCCCTTCTACTGAGCGGACAGTCGATGTCATGAATGATACGGCCAATGCTTAGTGGGTTGAAACGTCAATTTCTGGCAAAATCATTTTCACTCCTTTTTTGGCATTAAGAAGGCCATTTAGCGGAAATGGACAATAGTTATATACCCAGCGCTCATGTCCCTACACCATGCAAAAACCATTTTCAAAAGGCGTCCCACGCCCTGAAAGACCTTCATTCTTTGTGTCGAGCTTCACTGCATCCTTTGTCGGATGGTTCCGTTCTCTTCTCAGCACATGCCAGAACCATTGCAGACTCTGCTCCCTCATTTCAAGCTGGATCGGGGCTGTTTGCATAGCCACCATGACGTCTTCATTTCTGATCCGATCCAGCCGCGTCCCACCGCAAGCCCATCTGAGCATTATCATATCAGCGAAGTGGAGCTGCTTTTCGTGGCCAAAGCTCGCTGCCATAGAGGGTCGTGGGCCTTACTACTGTCCGATACCCCTTTCCTTTTAGCGTCCTGGACCATCGACGGTTGCAGAGGATACCGATGGGTTCTCTCCTACATACATGTCGCGTTTATTCGGGCTTTTACAGCTTGGTCCACACTACCATCAATAACTATCGCTTCCAAAGTCCCTGGCTTTTTCGATGACTCCCCCAAAATCGTCGACGACTGACTCAGTGCACTCCTCGGAGCTGAGGAACTGTGTCTTCGTCACGTTCAGCAGGAGTCCGTTCTCCGCCAGCACTTCCTGCCATTTCTGCAGCTTTCCCTGAAGTTCTTGCTCTTCGCTATCAGAGCGGTCATAGTGTGGAGGATGTCCATCTATGATTTCTATGATCCCGTCCTTGTTAGCAGGAAGAGGAACGGTCTCCAAGCTGATCCCTGGTGTACCCCAACAATGTCATCTGTTGCTCCTGTTTGGCCGGGTGGGGTGCGTATTGTTACCACATCGTACATACCCTCGACCAGGGAGATCGTATGTTCGGAAATGTTCCGTTTTGAAGCGCTCTGCAGAGGACGTGCTGCGGGAGACGGTCGAATGTCTTCTCCAGATCGAGGAAGGCTAGGTAGCAGGATCCGCGCCTTTCTCGATACTTCTCCATACCTTGCCTAGCTGTGAAGATGACATCCGTTGTAGACCTATCAGGCATGAAGACGAACTGAGATTGGGACCAAGTCTCTCAATCTCGAGTCAACCAGCCGCTCGTACAGTTTCATTGTGTGAGCAATCAACCTGATCTCTCGGTAGTTAGAACCATCGCGTCCCCCTTCTGCTGAAAGATGGGAGCGATAGTACTGCTCCTCCACGCATCTGGGACTCTTCCTTTAGTGGCCAAAGTTCAGGAATCAAGTGAGCCACTTTATCAAATTCTCTCCGAGCGTCTTCCATGCCTCGATCGATACCCCATCCGGACCAGTTGCCTTTTCACCATCCTTCCTATAGCTCTACGCACCTAATCCTCACAATCAGTCCAAAGATCGATGGGGCCAGCCGTTGCCTCTAATTGGGGTCTGTTCTTACGAGCGAGTTTTTCTTTAGGAGTCTGTCGAAGTAGTGCCTCTATCTACACCTGACCTCACCATGCTTCCTCAGGATTGCACCCTCGCTCCTTTTGAAGAATTTCTCCACCCCGATGTTCCTACCGGTGACGCACTCTCGTCAGCTTTAAGAGGAACTTTTCTCCTTTTCGACCATCGAGTTTCTCATACGAGTCGTCCATTTCCGCGTTCTTTGCCTTCCCTACAGCAGCCCTGGCGAGTCTCTCGGAACTTCTGGAAACAAATAGTCTCCTGGAATTCGTGACTTTTATTAGCGCATGTAGGCTGACTCCTACTTGACAACTTGCTGAAGTTCATCGTTCCAGAACCATGACTCCTTGTCTCCTCGAGATCCACCTTGAGTTTCGTTTAGAATTTTCTTCACGCATCGTTGAATGACTTTCAAGGCGTTGCCTCAGGTCTAGTGGATAGACCCATTGGAATCAGGGAGTCCACCTTCCAGTAACTTTTCTTTAAGGTGTTCTCTTTCGACTCAGTGCAGCTCCCACCACCGGATCCTCCGTTTCGTTCTTGTCCTTGATTTCTTAGGAAGATCGATGGCTATGCCTGCTAGATGAAGCCAATCCTTCACATTGATGTCCTTTACAGTTCTGAGGACGACCTCCTCGCGCACATGATCTATCTCCGTTCCTTTCCTTCCACTGCCATTCCTTTCCCTATGATACCTCCTAAATCTTCTTTCTCGTGAAGAATTTGCTGCATGCTGCCAAGTCGTGGGCTGTGGCCAGGTCGAGGACCCTCTCCCCTCCGTTCGTTCCCGACTCCTATTCCCTTGCCTCCGTGAACCCACTCAAAGCTTCTTCGTCCATTCCTAACGTGACCATTAAGATCACCCGCTACTGTGAGTAGTCCCCCTCTGGAACTGATCGCATGGCCTCGTCAGGGTACAGATGAAACCCATATTTTTCGTAGACGGGGCGGCCGTCTTGTGGTGCGTACACGCATATTACTGACCAGTACTCCTATTTGAGTTTATCCTTACAGCCATGATTCGTCTGCTGATCCTGTTGACGGCGGAGACGGAGTCTTCGAGGAACTCCGCCACTGCTATAGCTATATCATTCCGCTTGGTGTCTCCTCTATTGTAGAAGAGCTTGACACCATTTCCGATTTCTCTGGCTTTTTAGCGGGTCTCCTGATGGCATAGAACCTGGATTTTCCTAGCTTCATAAGATCGTCGACTCTCTAGTAAGCGATCTCACGTTCAGAGCCAGTTTCAACTAACTTCTTTGGCTGAGGTTGTTCACTCCCCGGTAGCTCTTGCATTGTGTCCACAAAACTCGGGCGAGGGCCCTGCGCGCCGCTTCCTGGTAATGTCCTAGCTTTATCACTAATACTACGTGAGACTTTAAACCTGATAATTGTTATTAGGTTTCTCCATCGGCCGGCCTCTCCAAGTGGGCATGACACCGGTACCGACAACATTTTTTCAGTTCATGCAAGGCATGATTTTCGCTTCGGCAGGGATCGAACTCGCGTTCTTTTTGAGTGCAGACATCCCTACACCCTTATCCCCTCGGCAATCCCTGCCTCCGCCTGCACTTTTACTAAATTTGAACTCTCTAGGTTCGTGTGAACCAGAAATATGAATTTCATTTGAACC
The DNA here is from genome assembly GCA_000469685.2 of Haemonchus contortus. Classification (NCBI taxonomy): domain Eukaryota; kingdom Metazoa; phylum Nematoda; class Chromadorea; order Rhabditida; family Trichostrongylidae; genus Haemonchus; species Haemonchus contortus. Next base: position 45,185,020 of record LS997567.1, on the reverse strand, counting down.
TCTAGATTTATGGGGGCCAGAAATATGAATTTCCACTCAACCACGCTCCCCTCATACACACATCCACCCACACACACACAACAAACAAAAAAACCAACACTCGCACTCAGCACGTTATATAGTAAAGTAGCATAACTAGTCGGGGCGGAGGTAGTGTAATGGCAAGTGGCGCAGTTCACAGACGCATGGTCGCGGGTTCGAATCCCGATTCAATGATTGATGCCCGCCCAGGCCAACCAAGCCTTCCATCCCTCCGAGGTCGATGAATTGGTACCAGACTCGTCTGGGAGTATAAAAGCACTGACTCGTACATCGGCTGGCCACCGCAAGTCATTACATAGGCCACATACGCACTCATTACTCCACTACGATTCTGAATGGAAGACGAGTGCAGGGGCGCATCCCTCAAACGGGATTGATTAACGCCAAAAACTTTATCCCTTATCTTTTATGGCTGACGGAGGTTTGTATCGACTTATATAAATCTTCGTCCATTTTTGTTTTTCTCTACCCACCTTCATTCTACCGCCTTGCCTCGCAACGATATTTCCAGCCAGTTGAAGAGAAGATATTGAGATTACACTTTTGAATATTCAAGAGGAAACCGAGCGAAATTTCAATAATGGTACAATTCACCCGTTTTTTTTTTTGAAAAGTATTTCTCCTAGGTATTCACCGCTTGGAATAACATTCTTGATTGCCTCACAAATCGTTGGAATGAAGGATCCTGGAAAGGAGTTGCAAAGGCTTATGGGTTACATGGTTACCGTGCTCATTGGACTGTTCATCCATGGTTTCGTCATGTTGCCGATTCTTATGCTTACAG